>PVJC01034076.1:0-19018 GCA_004026665.1 Murina feae
ATCACATAAACAAATTGAGAGATAAAAACCACATAGTCATATCAATTGATGCAGAAAAAGCATTTGACAAAATACAACACCCATTTCTGATAAAAACTCTCAGCAAGGTGGGAATAGAAGGATCATACCTCAACATAATAAAAGCCATATATGACAAACCCACAGCCAACATCATACTCAACGGGCAAAAACTAAAACCTTTTCCCCTCAGAACAGGAAGAAGACAGAGATGTCCACTCTCACCACTCCTGTTCGATATAGTATTGGAAGTATAACGAACATTCCAAAAATTCATCTGGAATAAAAAAAGACCTTGAATAGCTGCAGCAATCCTGAGAAAAAAGAACAAAGCAGGTGAGATCACAATACCAGATGTCAAGCTGTATTACAAAGCCGCTGTTCTTAAAACAGCTTGGTACTGGCACAAGAACAGACATATAGATCAACGGAATAGAATAGAGAACCCAGAAATTGACCCAAACCACTATGCCCAATTAATATTCGATAAAAGAAGCAAAAGCATATTACAGCTTTTTAATTCTCTCATCTTCTGATAGGCACTTAGGCTTTTTCTAAATCTTGGGTATTGTAATTTGTGCTGCTATGACCATAGGGGTGCATATGTCCTTTCTGATTGGTGTTTCTGATTTCTTGGGATATATTCCTAGAAGTGGGATTACTGGGTCAAATAGCAGTTCCACTTTTAAATTTTTGAGGAAACTCCATACTGTTTTCCACAGTAGCTGCATCAGTCTGCATTCCCATCAGCAATGATACTTTTTTCTCTCTGCTTCTCGATTCCTATCTCTCTAAAAACCAATTAAAAAATCATTTTTTTTAGAGTACAGTTTCACTCCTGAAAATTTTCTCTACTTTTGTGGGCAAAAAAGGGCTACATACTAAACCTGACAAGTTCAGTGGAGGCAAGCATGAGGGCCTTAAAAACTTAATAGATCTAAAGTAACCATAAAGGATGGTCTGAAATTAAAACTTTTTACCTAAAAGCAGTTTATGGCAGATAGTCATGTCTTATGCTAAAATCTTCTCTAGTAAAAGTCAATATTTACCTTACCCGAGCCTTTCTATTGTATTTTTGCATATATGATGATATACCTTTGAAATATCAAAGTAATTTCTTTGTTCCAGACCTCTCAAAGTACAGATACCACACTAGAAGTACAGAGACCAGAAGTCCCCTCATAGTTATTGAATTAATTGCTGACCATTAATTATCTTGCACCCACCTTTGTACAAGAAGTGTTTATTGAGGAGAACCAAGATGGTGGCATAAGGTATTTACCTAAATGCACAGCCTCTCACAACTACATTACAAAATACAACTATAAAGATAAATGGCCATCCTCCAGAACGAAGGTAGTGGAAGCTTTGCAACTAGAAGGCAAGAGAAGGAGTGCATTGAGGCTGAGTATAAGTTCCTGGTGCTGAAAGCGAGAGGTATGGATGCATGTGAAATGGAGGTGGAGGTGGAGTGGGTGAAAGGGGGGTGGCAGCAGCACCTGGGTCCGAGGCTTGGAAGGAGATTATAAACTCCAGGGTCGCACTGCAGGCTGTTGGGCAATGGGGCGGAAGACGAGTGGCGTTCTAGCAGAGCTGTTCGCAGTGATCACTGATGCAGAGCTCCGAGACTCAGGGACTCAGGGGTGCGCAGACGCCAGGGCGTAGAGATGCCAAAACCAGGAAAAGTTGCAGAGCTGGCAGAGGGGCAGCCATCGCGGGTTGCTCCGCCCCAGTGATTCTGAGACCCTGCCCCACCCCACTTACAACCTCACCCAAGCTGTGCACCTGTCTTCCTGCAGCATAACCTATCAGACTGCAGCTGGGACAGAGATCTCAAAAAGTTCCAAACCCCAAACAATGAGGAGAAAGGCCTGGAGGTCATTTCCTCCCAGTGATACCTCCCAGTGATAACTACAACCAGACTGTGCACCCAGCCTTCAAAGGCGTACAACAAAAGTGTCCACCCCAGATGATTGGGGAGGCTGAATCACTAGGCCCTATAAGACATATAGCACAGAAAGCCACTCTATCAAAGCAGGTCACAAATGACATAAATGGAGGAAAGCAAACTACTGGATATAGAGTCCAAAACTACAGTTTTAAGGTTTTTCAAGAATTTTCTAGAATCCACCAATAAACTTAGTGAGACCATCAATAAATCTAAGCATACACTGATTGAAATAAAGAATATTATAGCGAGATCCAACAGCAGACTAGAGGTTTGCAAGAATCAAGTCAAAGATTTAACATATGAAAAAGCAAAAAGCACCCAACTGGAAAAGAAAAAAGAAAAAAGAATCCAGAAGTGTGAAGATAGTGTCAGAAGCATCTGGGACAACTTTGAGCACACCAACATCAGAATTATAGGGGTACCAGAAGAAGAGAGAGAGAAAGAGATTGAAAACCTATTTGAAGAAATAATGACAGAAAACTTCTCCTACCTGGTGAAAGAAATAGACTTACAAGGCCAGTAAGTGCAGAGAACCCCAAACAAAAGGAATCCAAGGAGGACCACACCAAGACACATCATAATTAAAATGCCAAGGGCAAAAGACAAAGAGAGAATATTAAAATCAGCAAGAGAAAAACAGTTAATTACCTACAAGGAGGCACCCATATGACTGTCAGCTGATTTCTCAACAGAAACCATGCAGGCCAGAAGGGAGTGGCAAGAAATATTCAAAGTGATGAATAGCAAGAACCTACAACCAAGATTACTCTACCCAGCAAGACTATCATATAAAATTGATGGTCAGATAAAGAGCTTCACAGACAAGAAAATGTTAAAGGAATACATCACAACCAAACCAGGATTACTTGAAATGCTGAAGGTCGTTCTTTAAGAAGAGGAAGAAGAAGAAAAAGGTAAAAATAAAAACTATGAGCAACAAAGTGACAACAAATACATACCTATCAAGTGAATATAACATTTAAGTCAATAGAAATATCTGATGAACAGAATAAACTGGTGAATAGAATAGAAGTAAGGGCATAGAAAGGGGATGGACTGACAATTCTCAGGGGGGGGGGGATGAGGGGTATGGGAAGAGATTGGAGAAAAATCTTACATCTATGGATGAAGACAGTGGTGGGGGTAAAGGCACAGGGTGGGAGGGGAACCAGTGGAGAGGAGTTATGGGGGTTAAAAAAGGAACATCTGTAACAACCTGAACAATAAAGATTTAATAAAAAATTAAAAATAAATAATTTTTAAAAAGGAAGTGTTTATCCAGTGGTTTCCCCACTTTGCTTTCTGTCACCTCCCTAATCTACCAACCAATAGATTTCACGTAACTCATTACATTTCCTCCTTTGATTGTAATGTAAAAAATAAGGTGCAAAACTGCCATTCTCTGAAGCATTATCTCAATTTGTTGAGATTTTGCTTCCCTGCAATTGTCATCAGTTTGGCTCAAACTGACAAAAATTCGCTACAGGTTTGAATGTTTCTTATGTTGACAGCTTCGTTATCTAACTTAATGTTGGTGCACAGAAAAAAACACACACAACAAAAACAACAACAAAACTCTTTTTGAAACCCAAATTAGGTCAGGACAATCAGGGAAGCCAGAAATCAGAGGATAATAAAAAAATAAATGAAATTCCTGGGCAATCTAATCAGAAGACCACACATTCAAATTCTGACTTATCCACTTATCAGCTGTGTGCTTTCGAGAAATCTCTTTCCTTTTCTTAGCCTCTACGTTCTCACCTGCAACAGACTATTTAGTAAATTTTCTTATGAAACAACAGGAGATAACAACTTTGGCCAGGAGAAATTTTTTTCAAAAAAAGAATAGAATATTTCAAATGTGCTTCACTTAAATAATTATGCTGCAATATAACCCAAATGTCCATGTTTTATGGAAAACTCCTTTGAGACCATATTTGCTTTTGTATTATGTTATTTACAAAGATGTGTATGGTTGCTTGTAAGTCTATACTCATTCATATATTAAACAGGAAAAAGTTGGTAGTGCTATTTATTTCTGATATATTATTTGAGGAAGGGGAAACTGTTCATGTAATAAACAAAACTTAAACTCATATTGATAAGAATGATACTTTACTGAATCTCAGGATCTAAGAAAGAACTCTGAATATTCAATAACATGTTCAAGAATGGAATTCTCATTAACCTTGAATATCCTCCAGATGCTCCTTTGATAATATTAACTACCATGTCCACCATGTGGTTTCAGTCCACTGACCCATAAAACACATGATGTGAATGCACATGTGAAAATTGAAATCAAAGTCTGTGAAAGGTAGGTTGTCCAATTTCAGATGAACCTCTACAGACTCAATATTTTTGTCAATTCTTGTTGAGTAAAGTTAACACTGTTGTTTTTTTCTTTAGTTACTTATCCAGATGATGTAATCATGTGTTTTATGTTGTCCTTAATTTTATTTTTTTTCTTGTTTATATAGTCTCTTTATTTTTTATTTATTTACTTATTTATTTTTATTGCTTAAAGTATTACAATAAATGATAGATAAGTATTACAACAAATGTTGTCCTTAATTTTAAAAGCAGTTGAAATATATGTATACCAGGAATTAAAAGATCCATGGAAAGGGATTCTGTGGAATTTTTAGCCATTGCTGCTCATAACTAAAATATTATTAAGTATTTTAGCTCAATTTAAAATTAAATATAGAAATCTACTCTGAAGATTTAAATTTCAAGAAGCAAAATAAGCAATGAGAACTCAGAGAATATGGGAATTTTTGTGTTTTGTTTATGTCCATATCTGCAGTACCCAGTACAATGCTTAGCACATAGTGGCACTCAAAAAATGAATGAATGAATTATGACTACAGGTTCCTCATAGCAGACAAATAAATTAATCTACATTGCTGTACCTTGGTTTGCCCACAAAAACTCTAAGAAAGTTTGGATATTATGTTTTTTCCTTTGCATATTTCCTTTCCTATCTTTTCCCCAGTAACTTGTAATATTTATCATTTGAAATAATTTTCAGGTATGTATTATACCAATTTCCTTCTTCTTGTCAATATGATGTCAAGAACTAAATTCAGTACTACAGCTATAGTATAATTAGAACAAGTATAGTGATTTCTATTTATTTCTTTATTCCAAACATGTATTTTTAACTTCTAATGAAAAGAACTTTCAATTTACTACTGTTTTTGTTAGTGTTTTGATTAAGACCACTAGGGGTCCAGTGCAAGAAATTCGTGCACTAGGAGGTGGAGTGTTTCTCAGCCAAGCCTTCCCCCTCTCACATATTGGGAGCCCTTTTGGGAGCACTATGGCCTCCCTTTGTGAGAGGCAAACAGGCTAATCAGGGGAAGGCACCAGCCCCATCACCCCACTGCTGCAGCCACTGTCAGTCACCACAGCCACCAAGGTGTTTCCATCAACATGGACTCCAGTCCCTTCACCATGAAAAAATGACAACTTTCTTTAGGCATTTTCAAGATGTGTCTTTCATAACATATGACATTTCTTTCTTTCTTTTTTTTTTTTATCCTCACCTGAGGATATGTTTCCACTGATTTTTAGAGAATGTGGAAGAAAAGGGAAAAACAGAGAAACATCAAAGTGAGAGGAACACTTTAATTGGTGGCATCCTTCATATGCCCTGACCTGGATCCCGGTCAGGGAGGAGCCTGCAACCTAGGTACATGCCCTTGGTAAGAATTGAACCCAGACTCTGAAGTCAGCAGGATGAGGCATTATGTACTGAGCCAAACCAGCTAGGGCAGAATATGACATTTCTTAGTCCTCCAGCAGTGAATCTTCATTTTTTTCCTCCATGAGTGTGGTGGAAAAACCCTAGATCACCTTTAGGGATTCTCATTACCCAAGTGACTAAGAATATTACCAGTGGCATACAGGGAGCTTAGTCAATGAAAAGGTGTTTCCTCTGTAGTTCGCTTTGATCACTGGCTCTACTCCTGCCCCTCCAATCCCAGCTCCACCCCTGCCCAGGCCTGTAACCTCTGGACAAGGATGCAGGCCTGGGCAGGGAACCCCCAGAACCCTGCAATCACTGGCTCTGCCCTTGCCCAGGGCTGCAGCCTCTGCCTGAAGCTGCAGGCCTGGGCATAAGACCCCCAAGCCCCTCCAATCACCAGCTTCACAGAGCCCAGGCCTCTGCAATCACCAGCTCTGATCCTGCCCTCTGCCATCGCCAGCTCTGCCCTTGCCCCACTTACAGGCTCTGGCCAAGGCTGCAGGCCTGGGCAGGGGACCCCCAGGCCCCTCCAGTCATGGGTTCCACCCTTGCCCCATTACAGCCTCTGGCCAAGGCTACAGGCCTGGGCAAGCGGCCCCCAGACTCCTGCTTTGCCAGTGCAACCAGTGCCCAGAACCTTGCGATCACAGGCTCTACCCCTGTCCCTTCAATTACAGGCTCTGTGGAGCCCAGGCCCCTGCAATCTCCAGACTTGCCCCTTCTCAAGCCTGAAGGCCTCTGGCCCAGGCCTTATGCCTGGGTAGAGCACCCTCATACCCCTCTAATCACTGGCTCTGCCTCTGCCTCCTCTGATCACTGGCTCTGCCCTTGCCCATGCCTGAGGCCTCTGGCCTGGGCAGGGGACCCCCAGACCCCTCTGATCACCTGTTCGGCCACTTGGGCCCCCTGTCTCCCCTGCCACCTGACTGACTAACAGGTCTGACCAGTTCAGTGGCAGGGCTGAGCAGGACAAGGCACCACCATCTTGTGGCTATGGGGGTGGCCATCTTTGTGATGGAATGATGCCTAATTTGCATATTACTCTTTTATTAGATAGGATTATGGTGTTAGTTAATATTTAAACTGAAGCTAACTAAATTCATTTAACCGATATGTACTAATCTTTGTAAAGCTTTATGTAATAAAAAAAATGTGAAGATAAAAAAAAAAGTAAATTCATTTGACCAGATCTCATCAATATAAGAATTCACTGATGACTTTATTAGGACCCAAATGATAGGCTTTACATTGATCTCCACAATTTTAAAAATTTAGACTTGTCATTCCTAACTGTAAGGTGTTTTACAAATTATCAGTGATAAAGATATCTATCATTGTGGAGCAGTACCATGCAGGTCTTTATCTAAGGCCCTTCCTTATGGCTATACTGTACTTGTTAAAAAAAATTGTTCTCTTAGAAACAATTGGAGGTTTGGCAGGCCATAAATCACCAGAGATTCTAAAATCACTCCCTAAACACTTTTCATTGCATTTAGCTAGGACTTTAGGTTCCAGGCAGGATACTGCAGAGTGATTCTCAAATTCCAGAAGTACACAATCTCACAGAAGAGAATCAGAGAAAAAGCTGGGAAAAAAAAAGAAAAACATTCAAAATGTCATAACTGCTGGTACTAAAGGTAAGAAATGTTTTTTTCACAAATGCTCAATGTTCTCCAAAAGTGCCTAGCATCTTTGGTCTTCTCTCTTCATTCTTGCCTTCCCGGAATCTCAGAAATAATGGAGCACAGGGCATAATCTTCTGTGTCTTCCTTCTTCAAATAAGTTTTCCTTATTTAAAGAACCAGTAAAAGTCTATGAAATGTTCTTATACTAACCAAAAGGTTTTTCCTAAATTTCTTTTTAAACACAAAAGTTTTATGATATACTCTTTACCTTTTTACATATAAATTTAACCTCTATCTTATAGATTGGCATGAATATTTAGAGATATTCTAAATGTCATTATATTTTTCTGCTTTCTTTGAAACAATTAGCATTTTGAGGATAAGAAATGCATGATAATGATCCCAGAAGATAACTACTTCATACATTAGGATAATTATGGTGCTGATATTGGCAATTATTAACAGTATGGTCACAAATATTTTCATAAAGCAATATTTTAAGGAAAAGTACAATGCATTGATATAAATATTATTTAGAGGCTAATTTTAATTGTCAGAAAATGGGAAATAGTTAAATACATTTTTAAATACTTAACATATGGTTGTTGGGCAGTAGTAGTCTAGGCCCTACAGATATGGAAATAAACACAATTGACAAGTTGCCTTCTTCATAAAACTTTCATTTCCTTATTCTGGCTCTCTCCCCCTTCTGTTCCTCCTTCATTTTCTCATCTTCCCACATAAATGTTTTCCACTGACAGTGGGACAAACATTTCTTACTAATTATCATTTTAAAATAATTACAGGAAAAATGATGAGTTCAGTAGTCTACTAAATCTAAGAATAACAAGTGGGCATTTGTTATGTTCTTAGCTATGACATCTTAACCAGTCTTTTTAAACAGATTGAGTTTGTTTTCTCAGTAAAAATGAGGATAATAATATCTACCTTAAAAGTTTCATAGTAACCTATGGAGATAATGTATACACAGCTCCTACTACATCTCAGTGTATGTGATATGCAATAAATGATAACTGTAGTTACTAATATAGAATAATGTACTTTAAAATATAGCCACAACAGTATCTCTAATCATACACATGCTTCTGCAACAAGACCATGCTACTCCCTCATCAAGATAAATATATATTTTTCACACCATTCCCATGTATTTAGGTAGCCCTATGACATCAAAAGTAACGTGGTATCATATTTAGGTGCAGCCCTTAACTAGTATGGCAGTTTCAGCTATCCTCTTCTGGAGTTTGGAATGCAAAAATTGTTTCACCCTCAAACTGAGAATATTTTTAAAAAATAAATCTTATAATATAGGTATCAAATTATTACCTCCTACTTTGTGTTGAAACTTTTTATTGATAAAATTTTGTTTCCATTGTATTCATAATGTTTTGTTACACATAACATTAAAAAGTTCATTAAAATCAATGTCAAACTGCTTTTTCTTTCATTCTGTTAGACATTTGAAACTGTTTGGGGGAAATAACTATTAGTTGGGCAAAGTAATTTTTATAAATAATTTTAAATTATTTAATGACTTCTCTATTTTTCTTATCAGACTCTACTGTTAGGAATTAAAAATAAAGCAGCAAAGATTAAATAAATAAATAAAATCTCTATACTTGTTCTGACTATACTACAGCTGCCATGTAGGAGTGTAGACTACTCTGTTGGAAAGAGACCATAAGCAGAAGCAGTGAGACACAAACATGTGGGTGAGGAAGCTAACTTTGCTGTCCTGATTGATCAAGCCTTCAGATGATTTCAGCTTCAGCAGCTGACAAAAAGTCTGAGCCCAATCTATCCCAAAACCATGGAAGATAATAAGTTATTGCTTTAAACTAGAAGTTTGGGGGGTGATTGGTTACATGGATAACTGGAAGAATGCTGTGTATTAAATAATAAGAATATTTTCAATTCTTATTCAAACTCTCTTTTTATAATTGAGCATTTCTTCTCCAAAACTTTTTTTATGTATTTCTCTTTTCTTTTAAATTTTATTTTATTGCTTAAAGTATTACAAATAGTGTACATATGTCTCCTTGTTTACCCTATTGACCTTCCCCAGGATTCCCCTACCCCTCCAGCACATGCCCTCACCCCACCCACAATGTCTTGCATCCAATGGTTATGCTTATATGCATGCATATAAGTTCTTCAGTTGACCTCTTACCTCCCCCACAACCCTCCCCAGCCTTCCCGCTATAGTTTGACAGTCTCTTTGATATTTCCCTGCCTCTGTATCTATTTTTGTTCATCAGTTTATAATGTTATTTATTATCTATAAAAGAGTGTGATCATGTGATATTTATCTTTCTCTGGCTAGCTTATTTCGCTTAGCATAATGCTCTCCAGGTCCATCCATGTTGTTGCAAATGTTAAGAGTTATTTCTTTTTTACATCAGCATAGTATTCCATTGTGTAGCTATATCACAGCTTTTTTTTTATATTCTTATTTTTTATTATTTTCTATATTGGTTAAGGTATTACAAATGTGTACTCATCTCCCAATAACCCCCAACCTTCCCCCCCACACACTCATTCTCTCAGCACCCTGTTGTCTGAGTCCATTGGCTTGACTTATATGTATGCATACAAGTCCTTTGGTTGATCTCTCTCCCCGACCCCCACCCTCCCAGAACCTCCCTCCAGGGATCAACAGACTGATTGCTGCTTCTCTGTCTCTGGATCTGTTCCTGTCCATCAGTCTATGTTGTTCTCTATATTCCACAAATGAATGAGATCATATGATATTTATCTTTCTCTGACTGGCTTACTTCACTTAGTATAATGCTCTCCAGTTCCATCTGTGCTGTTGCAAATGGCAAGAATTCCTTATTTTTTACTGCAACGTTGTATTCCATTGTGTAGATGTACCACAGTTTTCTAATCCATTCCTCTGATGATGGGCACTTAGGCTGACTCTAAATCTTAGCTATGGTAAATTTTGTTGCTCTGAACATAGCAGTGCATATATCCTTTCTGATTGGTGTTTTTGGCTTCTTGAGATATATTCCTAGAAGTGGGATCACTGGGTCAAATGGCAGTTGCATTTTTAGTTTTTTGAGGAAACTCCATACTCTTCTCCACAGTGGCTGCACCAGTCTGCATTCCCACGAGCAGTGCATGAGTGTTTCTTTTTCTCCACATCCTCTCCAAAACTTGTTGTTTCTTTTGTTGATGATAGTCATTCTGACAGGTGTGAGATGGTACCTCGCTGTTGTTTTCCTTTGCATCTTTCTGATGATTAGTGATTTTGAGCATGTTTTCATAGCTTTCTGAATGTCCTCTTTTGAAAAGTGTCTATTTAGGTCCTTTACTTATTTTTGATTGGATTGTTTATCTTCTTTTGGTTAACTTGTATGAGTTCCTTATAAATGTCGGAGATTAAACCTTTGTCAGTGAAAACATTGGCAAATATGTTCTCCCATGCAGTGGGCTTTCTTATTGTTTTGCTGATGATTGGTTTTGCTGTGCAGAAGCCTTTTATTTTCATATAGTTCCATTTGTTTATTTTCTCTTTAGTTTCTATCGCCCTAGGAGCTGTATTGGTGAAGAAACCGCTTCGGCATACGTCTGAGATTTTGTTGCCTTTTTATTCCTCTAGTATTTTTATGGTTTCCTGTCTTACATTTAAGTCCTTTATCCATTTGACTTTATTTTTGAGTATGGTGTAAGTTGGTGGTCTAGTTTCAATTTTTTACATATATCTGTCCAATTTTCCAAGCACTGTTTTTAAAGAGACTGTCATGACTCCATTGTATGTTCTTGCCTCCTTTGTCAAATATCAATTGAGCATATTGGTTTGGGTCAATTTCTGGGTTCTCTATTCTATTCCATTGATCTATATATCTGCACTTGTGCCAGTACCAGGACATTTTGGGGACAGTGACTTTATAATACAGCTTGATATCTGGTATTGAGATCTCACCTACTTTGTTCATCTTTCTCAGGATTGCTGTAGCTATTTGAGGTCTTTTTTTATTCCAGATGAATTTTTTGGGACGTTCGTTCTAGATCTGTGAAATATTCTGTTGGTATTTTAATGGGGATCGCATTGAATCTATAGATTGCTTTGGGAAGTATGGATATTTTGATGATATTGATCCTACCAATCCATGAACACGGTATGTTCTTCCATCTATTTATGTCTTCCTCTATTTCTTTTTTCAGTGTCCTGTAGTTTTTTGCGTGTAAGTCTTTTACCTCCTTAGTTAAGTTTATTCCTAGGTATCTTAATTTTTTTTTGGTGCGACGGTAAATGGGATTTTTTTATTCTCTCTTTCTGTAAGTTCACTATTAGTGTAAAGAAATGCCATAGATTTCTTGGCATTAATTTTGTATCCTGCAACATTGCTGAATTCATTTGTTAAGTCTAATAATTTTTTGATGCAGTCTTTAGGGTTTTCTGTGTGCAGTATCATGTCATATATGGCTTTTATTATGTTGAGGTATGATCCTTCTATTCCCACCCTGCTGAGAGTTTTTATCAAAAATGGGTGTTGTACTTTGTCAAATGCTTTTTCTCCATCAATTGATACGACTATGTGGTTTTTGTCTCTCAATATGTTTATGTGATGTATTACATTTATTTATTTGCTGATATTGTACCATCCTTGCATCCCTGGGATAAATCCTACTTGGTCAGGGTGTATGATTTTTCTGATGTATTGCTAGATCTTATTTTCTAGAATTTTGAGTATTTTGGCATCTATGTTCATGAGGAATATTGGCCTATAATTTTCTTTCATTGTGTTGTCTTTATCTGGTTTTGGTATTAGGATGATGCTGACTTCATAGAATGAGCTGGGAAGTGTTTCTTCTTCTTGAATTTTTTGGAATAGACTGAGGAGGACAGGTTTTAGTTCTTCCTTAAATGTTTGGTGGAACTCTCTTGTGAAGCTGTCTGGCCCTGGGCTTTTGTTTGCTGGAAGCTTTTTGATGACTGTTTCAATTTCTTCCATAGTTATTGGCCTATTGAGATTTTTAGAATCTTCCTGATTGAGTTTTGGAAGGTTGTATTTTTCTAGGAATATGTCCATTTCCTCCAGGTTGTCTAGTTTATTGGAATAGAGTTGTTCATAGTACTTTTTAACAATCTTTTGTATTTCTGTGGGGTCTGTTGTTATTTCTCCTTTTGTATTTCTGTGGGATCTCTTGTTATTTCTCATTTTCTCCTGATTTTGTTTATTTGTATCCTCTCTCTTGCTTTTTGGTAAGCCTGGCTAGTGGTTCATCAATCTTGTTTATCCTTTCAAAGAACCAGCTCTTGGTTTCATTGATCTGTAGTTTTTTTGGTCTCTATGTCATTTATTTCTGCTCTGATCTTTTTTATCTCCTTCCTTCTGCTCACTCTGGGCCTTCTTTGTTGCTCTTCTTCTAATTCTTTGAGTTGTAGAGTTAGATGATTTACTATCATTTTTTCTTGTTTTTTGAGGTAGGCCTGTAGAGCTATAAACTTTCCTCTCAGGACTGCTTTCATTGTGTCCCATAGATTTTGGGTTGTTGTGCTTTTATTGTCATTAGTTTCCAGAGTGTTTTTAATTTATTCTTTGATCTCATTTGTAACCCAATCTTTATTTAGTAACATGCTATTCAGCTTCCAAGTGTTTGAGTTTTTTGGATTGTTTTTGTTGTAATTTGTTTTATTTCTAATATGCCATTGTGATTTGAGAAGATGCTTGGTATAATTTCAATCTTCTTGAATTTAGGGAGACTTTGCTTGTGACCCAATATATAATCTATTTTTGAAAATGTCCCATGTGCACTTGAGAAGAATGTATATTTCATGGCTTTGGTATGAAATGTTCTGAAGATGTCAATTAAGTTCATCTGATCTAGTGAGTCATTTAAGATTGCTGTTTCTTTGCTGATTTTTTGTCTAGAAGATTTATCCAGTGATATTATTGGTGTGTTTAAGTCTCCTACTATGATTGTATTGTTGTCGATCTCTTCCTTGATATCTTCCAGGAGGTTTTTTATGTATTTGGGTGCTCCTGCATTGGGTGCATACATCTATGTTTATCAGGGTTATATCCTCTTGTTGTATAATATTATTAGTATTATAAAGTGGTCTTCCTTATCTCCTGTTATGGCCTTCACTTTGAGGTCTGTTTTGTCAGATATAAGTATTGATACTCCAGCTTTTTTTTTTTTCCATTTACCTGAAAGATATTTTTCCATTCCTTCACTTTTAGTCTGTGTGAGTCTCTTGTTCTGAGGTGGGTCTCTTGTAGACATCATATATATGGGTCATGTCTTTTTATCCATTCAGCCACTCGATGGGTTTTGATTGGAGCATTTAGTCCATTTACGTTTAAAGTTATTATTGAAGGGTACTTGTTTGGAGTCATTTCTATTTTTGTGCCTGTGTTCTTACTTACCTTTCTAAATATAAATCTTTGTTGTTCAAATTATTACAGATGTTCCTTTTTTTAAACCCCTATACCTCCCCTCCACCTGGTTCCCCCCTCTACCCTGTGCCCTTACATCCACCACTGTCTTCACCCACAGATGTAAGATTTTTCTCCAGTCCCTTCCCATACCCTTCATACTCCATTCCCCTTGAGAATTGTCAGTCTATTCCCTTTCTATGTCCTTATTTCTATTCTATTCACCAATTTATTCTGTTCATCAGATATTTCTATTGACTTAATTGTTATATTCAGTAGTTGATAGACATATATTTGTTATCACTTTGTTGTTCATAATTTTTATCTTTACCCTTTTCTTCTTCTTCCTCTTCTTAAAGAATGCCTCAACATTTTAAATAATACTGGTTTGGTGGTGGTGAACTCCTTTAACATTTTCTTGTCTGCGAAGCTCTTTATCTGACCATCAATTTTACATGATAGTTTTGCTGATAGAGTAATCTTGGTTGTAGGTTCTTGCTATCCATCACTTTGAATATTTCTTGCCACTCCCTTCTGGCCTGCATGGTTTCTGTTGAGAAATCAGCTGACAGTTATATGGGTACTCCCATATAACTGTAGGTAATTAACTGTTTTTCTCTTGCTGCTTTTAAGACTCTCTCTTTGTCTTATGCTCTTGGTATTTTAATTATGACATGTCTTGCTGTGGTTCTCTTTGGATACCTTTTGTTTGGGGTTCTCTGTGCTTCCTGGACTTGTAAGTCCATTTCTTTCACCAGGTAAAGGAAGTTTTCTGTTATTATTTCTTAAAATAGGTTTTCAATATCTTGCTCTCCACTTCTTCTGATACCCCTATAATTCTGATGTTGGTATGCTTGAAGTTGTCCTAGAGGCTCCTTACACTATCTTACTATTTCTGGATTCTTTTTTCTTTTTTTCTTTTCTGGTTGGGTGTTTCTTGCTTCTTCGTATTTCATATAATTGACTTGATTCTTGCACTCCTCTAGTCTGCTGTTGGACCTCTGTATGTTATTCTTTATTTCAGTCAGTTTGTGCTTAATTTCTGATTGGTCTTTTTCCATTTTTTTGCTATTTTGATTTATATCCTTGAAGGTCTCACTTCATTCCTCAGAGGTTCATAAAAGATTCTTGAGTAGCCTTATAACTGTTGTTTTGAACTCTATATCCAGTAGTTTGCTTTCTTCCATTTCTGTCATTTGTGATCTGTTTCTTTATCTCCACATTTTGGCTGCTTCCCTGCATTGATAGAGTGGATTTCTGTGCTCGGTGTACTATAGGGCCCAATGATTCAGCCTCCCCAGTCATCTGGGGTGGACTCTCTTGGTGTATGCCTTTGAGGGCAAGGTGCACAGTCTTGTAGTTAAGTCTTGATTGTTGCTGATATCACTGGGAGGAAATGAACTCCAGGCCTTTCTCTCTTTGGGGTTTGAAACTATTGGAGTTCTCTGTCCTAGCTGCAGTCTGTTAGGTGAGGCTGCAGGCAGACAGATGTACAGCTTGGGTGGGGTGGGGTTGCAGAATCACCAGGGCAAAGCAACCAGCAATGGCTACCTCTCAGCCATCTCTGCAGCTTCTCCCCATTTAGGTGTCTCTATGCCCTGGCATCTGTGTGCTCCCAAGGCCCTGAGTCTCAGACTTCCGCATCAGCAATTGCTGTGAACAGCTCTGCTAGAAAGCCACTCTCATCTTCTGCCCCGTTTCCAGATAGCCCACAATGAGTTCAGTGAGACCTGGAGCTTGTAATTCCTATGCAAAGCCACGGACCCAGGTGTAGCCCCCACCTCCGCCACCACCACCATTTCGCACCACCACCACCATTTCGCACATGTCCATACTTCTCTGTTTTGGTGCTAAGAACTTCTACTGAGTCTCAATGCACTCCTTCTCTTGCCATCTAGTTGTAAAGCTTCCATTCCCTTGGTTATGGAGTATGGCTGTTTAGATTTATAGTTGTATGTTTAAATGAGGTTGTGGGAGATGTGCAATGAGGTATATACCTTATGCCGTCAACTTCAGTCTCTCCTTTCTTACCTTTTTATTTCTTCTTTTTACAGCATTCCCTTTAGCATCTCTTGCATTGCTGGCTTGGTAGTGATAAACTCCTTTAGCCTTTTTTTGCCAGTAAATATCTTGATTTCCCCTTCAATTTAATTGATAGTCTTGCTGGATAGAGTATTCTTGGATTCAGTCCCTTGGTTTGTAATGCTTTGTATACCTCCTTCGATTCCCTTCTCACTTGATGTTTTTCTGTTGAGAAATCATTTTTTTTATTTTTTATATATTTTATTGATTTTTTACAGAGGAGAAGGGAGAGGAACAGAGGGCCAGAAACATCTATGAGAGAGAAACAACGATCAGCTGCCTCCTGCACACTTCCTACTGGGGATGTGCCTGCAACCCAGGTACATGCCCTTGACTGGAATCAAACCTGGGACCTTTCAGTCCCCAGGCCGATGCTCTATCCACTGAGCCAAACTGGTTAGGGAAATTGAGAAATCATTTGATAATATGATGGGGGAATCCTTTGTATATAACTCTGTCTCTTGCAGCCTTTAAGATTCTCTCTTTGTTGTGTACATTTGCCAACATTATTATGATATGTCTTGGTGTGGGTCTTTTGAGATTCATCTTGTTTGGTCTCTCTGTACTTGTGTAACTTTTTTCTTCCCCATACTTGGGAAGTTTTCTGTCATTATTTCTTCAAGTAGATGTTCTAATCTTTGTTGCTCTTCTTGTTCTTCTTGCAGCCCTATTATGCGTATGTTACTTCATTTCATGTTGTCCCAAAGCTCCCTTAGGCTCTCCTCCTGCTTTTTAATTTTTTTTCTCCAGTTGCTGTTCATATTGAGCTTGTTTCTCTACCTTATCTTCTAACTCACTAGTTCGGTCCTCTGCTTCTCCTAGTCTTCTAGTCTACTGGTGGTTTTGATTGTAGCTATATCACTTTTTATTTCTTCCTGATTCTTGCATAGGTTGTTGTTTTCTCATCCATCCAGTGAATGAATTGTACAACCATTACTCTGAATTCTTTTTCTGTCATGTAGCATGCTTCAATTTCACTAATTTTATTTCTTGGCAACTCCTCAATTTCTTTCCTCTGGGGATTGTGTTGTCTCCCCATTCTGACTGTCTCCAGAAGTTTCAAACGTGGAATTCTGTGGGCCTGGGCCATGTGCAGTGGGAGCTTCTCACCACCCTAGTGTCACTGAAGTGCTCTGACACTAAGATGTTTGGTTGTCTTCAGTTGGTGGGAACCAGGCTCGCTCAGAGTCAGTATTGCCAGCACTCAGTGTGGCCTTTTGTGTGCACTTAGAATCAGGGACCCCGCCTGCATCGAGCTGAAACAGAGATACCCCTGTAGTGTGTTGAAAATCAGAGCCCTCTAACATGTGTCAAAAATTCGAGTTCCCCAATAATCCAATATTGGCATCTCTGTTGCTTTGCGCAGCCTCACATTGAGAATCAGGGTCCCTGTTTGCACATTCACCAAGAATTGGAGTCACTGGCTCTTAGTGTGAATGCACTGGGAATCAGGGATCCAAGGTTCAAGTGATAAGAAACAGAGTCAAATCACTGGTGCTTAGTGCTGCCTTCTGCCTGGAAAATAGGGTCCCCAGAGCCCGTGCTGCGGGGAGGAACAGACTCCCAGAGTTCGCCAGTTCCCAGGCTCAAATTCCTGCCACCCCACACCACAAGGAACAGACACCCAGAGTCGTGCACTCCTAGGCTCAAAACCCCATGCTGTGGGGAACAGATTCTCAAAATTCGCCTGTTCCCAGGCTCAAATTTCTGTAGCAGCGCTGAGGCTCGAGCGCGGTTTCGGTCTATCAGTTACTATGGTGCTGCCCGTGAGACTGTGGGGAGGGGGATCTGTTCTGTTACTCACAGAGATCTGTCACATGGATGTCTGCATTCTTGGTGTCTGTGTGTCCATAGCTGTGGTCACAGGTCTCTGTCCCCAGAGGCTGCAGGGGTCCTGGTTTGGGTCTGAGACCAGACTGGGTGGTGCTGAGGCCAGGATCCTCATCCCAAGCAGTTCTGTTTGTCAAGATGGCTTGGCATCCATGCCTGCACTGGCAACCCAGGAGTGTCCACGCTGGGAGTGGGGCTCCGCCGTCTAAGACTGCCCAGTTTGGCAATTCCTTAGAAGAACTGCAGAACCTAACTGTCTCTAACTCGTACACATACAAACCCCAAGCGTCCACATACTCTTCTATCACTCCCTGGCTCTCTCACACTCTTTCCCTCTCTGCCTTCCTGCTGGTCACCATTTTCCCTCCCTTTCCCCCCCCCCTATTATTTTTTACAGCAGACGCTTTAACATTTCTTGCATTGGTGCTTTGGTGGTAACAAACTCCCTTAGTCCTTTTTTGTCTGTGAATTTCCTGATCTCATCCTCAATTTTTATTGATAGCGTTGCTGGGTACAGGATTCTTGGATTCAAGTCCTTCCTTTTCATGACTTTGTATATTTCATTCCATTCCCTTCATGCCTGATGTGTTTCTGTTGAGAAATCAGTCACTAGTCTGATGGGGTATCCTTTGTAGGTAACTTTCTGTCTCTCTCTGGCCACTTTTAAGATTCTTCCTTTGTCATTGGTGTTTTCCAATTTAATTATAATGTGCCTTGGCATTGGTCTTTGGGGGTATATTCTCTTTGGGAATCTATGGGCTTCTTGGATTTGTGTGAGTTTTTCCTTCCCTATATGAGGGAAGTTTTCTGTCATTATTTCTTTGAACAGGTTTTCTATTCCTTGCTCATTTTCCTCTCCTTCGGGCACTCCTATTATGCAGATGTTGTTTCATTTTGTGTTCCAAAGTTACCTTAGCACTTTGTAATAGGGCACTTCCTGCCAAATCGCACCGTAATGCAAGCCTTTTTTGACATTTTCTCGCCAAAATTAGACTTTCTGTAAAATATTCTTATCTTCCTATCTATTGGATATTTTTCTTCCTCGCCCCCATTGTATTTTTTTTATTTTATTTATTTATTGCTTAAAGTATTACAACAAGTGATAGATAGGTCTCCATTTTTTCCCCTTGCCCTTCCCCCCCTCCTCCCAAACCCCCAGTCTCTTGTGTCCATTGATCATGCTCCCATGCATGCATGTAAGTCTTTCAGTTGATCTTTTAATTCCCCTCCCCCGACCCTCCCCAGCCCTCCAGCTGTAGGATGATAGTCTGGTCAAAGCTGTTTTGACTTTGTATTTGTTTATGTTTATCATTTTATAATGGCCTTTATTATCCATTAATAAGTGAGG
>PVJC01034077.1:0-19024 GCA_004026665.1 Murina feae
GTTTGCCTTACAGCACTCAATACTGGCTTGGGGGAGTGGTCTGCCCCAGAGCTGTTTTTTTGGTGCTTTCTCCCCGATCTGATCCCCAGGTTCCACAAAAAAAGAATGTTCCCCTGCAGTCTCTGTCAGTGACCCCAACTGGGTGCTCCTGTGTGATGAGCTCGACAGTCAAAAGCGAGGATTTAATGAGAGAAGAGAAGAAATAAAATAAAATAAAATAAAATCCCAGAGCCTTCCGTGCTTCCTTTCTGCCCTGGCGTTAGCAGCCTGCCGGGACACTGGCAGGGTCCGAGGCTGCCGTCTGGCACCTAATCGAGTTACGGGCCAATTTTTTCAGAATTCCTTTCTGCCAGCAGCCTCACAGGTTCCCCTCCCCCTCGTGGATTTTGCTGGCTGGGGGGGGGGGGGGCGGAGGGGTTTGAGGGGTGCAGATTTCCCTTGCGCGCCCGCTCGCGCGCGCACACACACTCAGTCATCTCTCACCTGGAACAAATGGCAACTTTATCTCAGCGAATTCCAACTTTCTCGTGGGAGGGCGTGCGGCTCCTCTGAGTCTGCGTCTCCGTGGGCTCTGGTGCTCCTGGAGTCCTGGCTGGTCCTGGGGCACCTCCGCTGCAGGGCTCCTGGATGTGTCCGCTTGTGATGCGAGGCACTCTCCCCCTTGGGATGGCGCGGACTCCCCCACAGAGCCACCGCTCCGGGAGAAATCTCAGCGCCAAGCGGTTGCCCCGTGTTCTCAGGCAGACCCCAGGCTAAAAGTCACTCCCAGCTGAATCTCCTGAGCCAATTCGGGTTGAGTGAAACTGGCTTCAGCAGCCACTGGGTCCTCTCCCGAAGAAGATGCAGGACCTGTGCCTCTATACAGCCGCCATTTTTCTCTGTCCTCTCCACTGACTATTTTTAAATGAGAAAACATACTCATCATTAGATTATGAGCCAGTATACTGAACATGTACTGCCATAAAGTTAACAACTCTGAGAATTGCTCTATAAATTTTATTTGTTGAAGCACATAATACCATCTTCTGTGACATAATAATTATCCACTTAAAATTGTTATTTCTTTTCCTGTTAATCAGCATGCTGTCCCTTTTAAAATAAAGCCTTGACACTTGAAGGTATGCAAAGTTTATCAGTTCTTTAATATTCAGCAAAATTCTTCAAGCAATGAAATACTTTAATAATACTCATGCCACTTCTCTCAAATTGCATAATTCTACTAAAGAGATTTTGGAAACTATTAACAAGAAATAAGTAGGTTCCACTTAGTAGATTTTTTAAAAGTTACAAGAATTTTTGAATCTTCAGAAGTGAAGTATAATTTTAGTGCTTCAAATAAACTTAGATATCTCTCGATTGCATTTGTTAAAAAGAATGAAAGGGTTTTCGAATGTAAGAGAATGAAAAATAGTGATAGGAATTATGAAAACACTTCAGTTGCTCAGTGCACAGCATATAATTACTGAAAGAAGAGAAAAATTTCATGACGATGACTTCAATGCCAGTAGGAAGGACATTGGATACCATTTGAACAACATTTTGAAAAATATGTACAAGGCAGTCAACACCTTCCATAGAATCAATCATGCTTTGCTTCAATTTTGTATAAACATGTCTGCACCTTCACACCAAACACTCACCAAAATGTATATTATTTTCACCAAAAACAATAAAAAAAATTGATGTAGGAAATGCCCCAGGATAGATTAACAACTGCTTTACATTTTTATCTGTTGTTACAGATGAGAATTTTATAAAATACAGGTATCTTCTTTTGGGAATATGAGCATATAAGCATGGGTACAGGTGATTTAGCAAGTGGTCCATCTCTGAGCAATTTAAAATTTTCTAATATTGGACAGGAATTACAAAAAAAGAATTACCACTAGAAGGAACTATAGAAGTCTAAAATGCAGATGGGTGAAAGCATTTACCTAGAATCACACAGTACTTGGTAGTGTTGGGTCTCCTGCTGTCCTGGCTCTCTCCTGCATGTTCTAATTTAGTGAAATAGTTAATTCTGTGAGTGTGGTTGTTAGACATGGTTCACAGTCTTTCAACTGCTTACCAGTTGGGTTAATACTGCAAGCTATTCAATCTCCCTGAGGCTTAATTTTTTATCAGTAAAATAGAGATTATGATGATGCCTGCCTCATAGGTTTGATGTATTAACTGAGATCAACCACATACTATCCTTGATGTAGTGACTGGCATATAATGAATTTTAGATAAATGTTTGTTTTTACTATTTTGTTATATCACTCTATTATATAAGAACTGAAGGACAATGGTGTTAATGATGCTACAGTAGTTGAGTCTATGCTTGTAATCATCTTTCCATTTATGGTAATGGAGTCTCATACACACATTTACTTGAAAACAGTTGGATTGGTGGAATGTTCTTTTTCCCCGAATTAGTCATATGGACCAACCACTGCTATAACCTCCACATCTCAGTCACTGGACACAATGTAATTTTATTCCTAGAACGCTTGTTGGTAGGGGGCTCACCGTCATGCAGTCACTCAGGAATGGGTGCTCCTTCTGTCTGGTGGCTCACAACCCCTATTGTCTGGAGTTCTCTGAATTTGATGCATAAAAGGGAGGGGAAGACATGGCAGATGATCTTGCAAGTTTTGAAAGGCCAGGCCTGGGAGTGGTGGTTGTCATTTCTGGCAATGTTCCCACGCAGTGAAGGCTGGAAACTGAGTCAAGCTGTGAGGCCGGGAGAGTAGAGAAATGAGTTGAGAGAGCAGGGCCAAAAAACAGACGGCCGCATGCCGAAGCACATGAGAGAAATATGAGGATCTGAATGACATCATTCCTGACCATTTGCATGAACCTCATAATCTACCAGTTAATTTGCTGTGTATTGTCACCCCATAAACAGACGAAGGAATGGAGGACATAGATTTCTTGCTTAAAGTTACTTGTTTGACAAGGGCATTGCCAAAAAAGTTTTTTCCAGGCACTATGAACCTAAATTCATGGTTTTTGCTTTTTATATTGTAAGTACTTTGCCTAGAATCTTGTTTCACCAGAAAGGTGCTTAAATCAACTAAATGTTCAGTCACTGAAAAATCTTTTATGTTTTCCGTATTTTCAAAGTTAAACTTTTATTCTACGTAATTGTTTTTTGGAGGCAACAAGAAAGATTTAATCAATCCAGTATTCTGCAGGTTATTCTTGCTTAGCAAAATGCAACATTTTTTTCAGTCACATTAGTTATGTAAATGTTTAGAATGTCTCAAAATTTCTTTTAAATTCTGTGCTTACTTAAATAGTATCTTTCTTTAAAAATATATTTTATTAATTTCAGAGAGGAAAGGTGAGGGAGAGAGAGAGGAAAAAAACATCAGTGATGAGAAAGAATAATTAATTGGCTGCCCCTTGTACGACCCACATTGGGGATCAAGCCTGCAACCCAGGCATATGCCCTGACCTGGATTCCAACTGTGACCTCCTGGTTCATAGGTTAACACTCAACCACTGAACCATGCTGGCTGGGCAATAGGATCTTTCTTGAGGAATTTTCTTTATTTTATTTTATTGATTTTTCACAGAGAGGAAGGGAGAGAGATAGAGAGTCAGAAACATTGATGAGAGAGAAACATCGATCAGTTGCCTCCTGTACACCCCCCACTGGGGATGTGCCCGCAACCAAGGTACATGCCCTTGGCCAGAATTGATCCCAGGATCCTTCAGTCTGCAGGCCGATGCTCTATCCACTGAGCCAAACCGGTTAGGGCTCTTGAGGAATATTCTTAAAGCAATAATATTATGTCCTGGGCTCTACAAATTAAAAAGTTATAGGCAAATGCTTTGTACATTTAAAATTCTTCAAGTTATTAATTAAGTAAAAATTATATTAAATATTATATTAGATATATAAGCAATAATTTTCTAGTTGTTAGTACTGGGTATGCTTAAATGGAGTATCTCAGTTATACTTTAAATTAATAAACTTGGAAATTGCTGAGCAAAAGCCTGTAGAAATTATTTTACCCTTTAATTTGTCTTTTGTTAACATTGGATAATCCTAGGATATTTGCTTTTAGCTAATGTATGTTTACTGGGTTCTTATGAAAGGCATCTAGGAAAAGGCCAATAACTCAAACTGATAGTGAGACCAATTAAACATTAGAATTAACATTTATTTCCAAAGCCATTTAAACATTCATATTAAAATCTTACACTAAATATTCAGCTTGTATTAATTTTCTTTTTCATTTATCCAGGTAGACTAATCTAGCTGACCTTTCATGCGTGTTGTTATTCTGATTTGCTGACCTCCAATGAGCAGATAAACTTTGGAAATATATTCCTTAAAAGTTCTTTAAAATTTTTTCCAAGTGATTCTGTGGTTTTATTCATCCCTGATAGAGCTGTGAAGAAGAGGTAGCCACAGCAATTAGGGATGTGAAGATATTCTATGGTTTCTGCTTCTTTAAAAACTTAACTACGTAGTCACCAAAGTTAAAACAGATGCTTACTATTTTGAACACAATTTTTTATGTTAACTTGACTTTTCATAAAGAAAGGTGAAAGTTTAAAGAGGAAGACCTTAGTTACCACCTTGAATTCTGCAAAGTAATGTAAGATGATGGCCAGATCGTCTTTTGTACAATTTAACATAAAAAATTGTGCTCAAAATAGTAAGCATCTGTTATTCACTCCCTGACTCACAAATTTGAAAGCTGGTACCTAGAAGAGAGATCAGTATGTTTTAGGATTGCCTGATATCCCATATAATAAAGAAATAATATGCAAATTGACCATCACTCCAACACACAAGATGGCCACCCCCATGTGGACACAAGATGGCCGGCAGGAGAGGGCAGTTGTGGGTGATCAGGCCTACAGGGGAGGGCAGTTGGCGGGGGGGGACCAGGCCTGCAGAGGAAGGCAGTTAGAGGTGACTGGGCTGGCAGGGGAGGGCAGTTAGGGGCAATTGGGCTGGCAGGGAAACAGTTAGGCATCCATTAGGCCTACAGGGGAGTGAAAGGAATGTCATTAGCAGCTGACAGTCTCCTAAATTTTACATGTTCCAAGTTCATGAGGAGATACAAGGTTTCCAGATAAAATATAGGACACACAGTTACTTTTGAATTTCAGATAAATAATAAATACTTTTCAATACATTTTAATTGAATTTATTGGAGTGACATTGGTTAATAAAATTATGGCGTGACATTGGTTAATAAAATTAGGTTTCATGTATAGAATTCTAAAAATGATTCACTGTTCATCTGAAATTGAAAACGTGACTGGAAAACTTGTATTTTTATTTGTTACTAGAGGCCTGGTGCACAAAATTCATGCACGGGGGGTGGTGGCGTCCCTCAACCCAGCCTGCACCCCCTCCAAACTGACATCCCTCTCACAATCCAGGATTGCTGGCTCCTAACTACTTGCTTGCATGCCTGACTGATTTCCTCCTAACCAATCCTCTGCAGGCCTAATGGATGCCTAACTGCTTCCCTGCCAGCCCAATTGCCCCTAACTGCCCTCCCCTGCCAGTCTGGTCACCTCTAACTGCCCTCCCCTGCCAGTCCAGTCACTCCTAACTGCCTTCCCCTGCCAGCCTGGTCATCTCTAACTGCCTTCCTCTGTAGGCCTGGTCACCTCTAACTGCCTTCCTCTGCAGGCCTGGTGCCCCCCAACTGCCCTCCCCTGTAGGCCTGATCACTCACAACTGCCCTCTCTTGCCGGCCATCTTGTGTCCACATGGGGTGGCCATCTTGTGTATTTGAGTGATGGTCAATTTGCATATTACTTCTTTATTATATGGGATATCAGGCAATCCTAAAACATATTGATCTCTCTTCTAGGTACCAGCTTTCAAATTTGTGAGTCAGGGAGTGAATAACATAATTTAGGTCATGAGTCCTGTTAGGCTTCAGAGTCAAAGTTGTGTGCACAAGGAGTATTTTTTTAGAACAACAATAGCTGTACTGAGTGAGGGGTTGGAGGGAATGGATGAGAAGCTAAAAATAATTAGAGTTAAGTACACAGAAGATAGCAAAATACTCATGATGATGTGAGCTTTGGTTTCTAGCTTGTTGCTAAGGCTTAGTCCCATTTGTGTTCTTGAGTTTTCTAAGATCTATTAGCATTCTTAAATTATTTACATAAGCTAGTTTAAGAGGGATATGCACCAATAAAATTTTAACATTATTTAAAATTATTTTTAAAAATATGTTTTTATTGATTTTTAGAGAGAGAGTTAGAAACATCAATGATGAGAAACATTGATCAGCTGCCTCCTGCATGCCTCCTACTGGGGATCTAGCCCACAACCAGGGCAAGTGCCCTGAGTAGAATCTAGCTGTGACTTCCTGATTCATGGGTCAACACTCAACAACTGAGCAACCCTAGCCAGGCTTCACTGTATTATTTTGATGATATTTTCAGATACTATAGAAAAACTTAACTATAACAATATCTGTCTGATGACAGTAGCCATTATTTTATTTTAAAATAATATGACTTCAGAACTTCCAGTGCTCCCAGAGACCCCTTATCCCTGCAGTCTAAGATCTGAGATTGGTCAGTGTATCCTGTGAGAAGAAAAGAACCTTGGCTGTATGCAAACCTGGCAAAAACATCCTGCAGCAGGAAAGATGATTGAGTACTACTCTTCTCTTACTCATTTGTACATTATATGGCTTCCTCTTCAGCCAGTTCAAGGGCATGTTTCACTTTTCTGCTAAAATTGCTACCATTCAAAGGAAATGCATTCTGGCAGAACAAATATGTTCTATACGGAATATTTGGAAACCAATATCTTACATAATATACTGCTCTGCATGTTTTATAGATGTAAGTCAAGAGGAAGCTAGGCCCTGACTGTGATATGCAGAAATTCCTATATGGAGTAAATTTATTTTTTAAAGATTTGCCTTTTATACAGCTCATGAACTTTAAAATCTTGGACCCTGCCACAGGGTAGATCATTTCCCCAGAATATCAGAAAGAGTAAGTACATTTTTCTGAGCTCTGACAGGGCCTGTAATTCACAAACTTAGAGATGGGAGAGTTATTTTTATTCACACTTTACATCTAACACTCAAGTTATGTGAAGTTAAATGCTTCAAAATTGCATATATGATATACTGTTATGCATGATGTCTGGTTCAAGTGCTGCTTATATGAGTGAAATAAAGAAAACTCTCCATATTCTGTGTTAGTCACCACCCTGCTGATAATCACAGGTAAGAAGGAACAATTAGAAGCATAGACATACTGTGTGAGTTTTATAGTTGGTGCTATTAAAAAGTCAGTTTAAAATTGATGACTCTAGTTCCTATAATATCATTGAATCTAGTAGTTGGCTTTACCTACAACTAAATGCATTGATTTATTAGAGTTGCTTTTAATCTGCTCTTTAATAGGAGTGGAGACATTAGATTTGTTCCTTTGATGACTCACTGTATAGTGTATAGATTTCTGCAGTCTAAATCTGAGAGCTCTTAAAAAGTACCTTCTTAAAGATGTGCTCCACAGAAGCCAAAATTCCAAATTACATGCCTGGAAATTTCAAATTGAAATTCTGAAGGCCACAATAATTTAGCTTATGTTCAGCACATTATACTTCTTTCTAAATTGAAAATAATATATCCAAGGCAGCTTAATGACCTACATTGGCTAATTTAAATAATCAGCAGCCATGATAACCACTATACAAATTGGCTGACGATATCTTGTACAGTTTCTCTAAACAAAAGTACAACTCAATGAATTACTTTGATCTTCCAAATATGCATATAGAAATAAAATAAAATTACTCTATTCAATTTAAATTCAGGTATCAACAAATATATTTTTTTCTCAAAACTAGTTTTCTTTTTGTTTTTCAATATGCAGTTGCTAATGTATTAACATCAGTTCAGATTTATTCATCGTTCAGTCACTCAACAAATATTTATTAATTGATGCTCTGTGCCAGGTTGCAAATGAATATATGAAGGATAGGGGGGAAAATGACAATTAAGAAGTATTTTCTATAGTATCTGAAGATGGTGGTGGTATTGGCATTTATTGATCTTTAAAATTATAGAATCTAAACTAGTTTAAATTGACAGAGTAATGTAATAAGAAACCTAGATGAACAGTTGGGAAATTTTTCCTAAAGGTTATAATCAGAGTTTCATGTCCAGAGGATTGGCAATATTGGGAGGAATTTGAGATAAAATGGAAAAAAAAATTGCTGGAAGGCTTGGATTTTGTTTGGCCAAGGCCAGTGTAAACTCATAAGGTTATAAGGTTTTATAACACTTTAACATTTTTAACCCTTTTCTCCCCTAAGCCATTAATAAAAGAAAACTATAGGCTTAAAACCCCCAACTTGTTATCATTGTAGTTTTATATAGTCGATATTTATTTTGACTATTTTGATATTTTAACTCAACATAACCTATGTGGTTACTCTTCATTCCTTCACATTTTTTTGAAGAGTACTATTTGGTAATTCACTTAATTTCTCTTAACATGGCTCTCCAGATATCATCAACTCTCTCAAGTTGGATGTAAAATTCTTATAATAGCATTATTTATCAAAAGGGAGTTGTATGGCAAAGCCTAAAAATTTATGTAACTCTTATTCAAGTATTTATGTGCAATTTATATTGTAAGAAATTTATACTATGGGCAATTATTCTTATATGAAAAGACCAAGAATAAATTTTAAGCTTTGTAAAGGTCTGATGAACAAGAACCCTCATTCACTGGATAACTAATATTGATTGCCTGTGTGAAGATTTTTCTGGTGCTCTGTAGCTGAAAATACTTTAGTCATTGAAGAAAATATGTTTTCTATAAAACTGTTTCTATAAATGATCTGTAGAAATGATGATTCCAACAGTTATGGCTGATGATTTTTTAATCTAGTGCATGATGGAGGGTGATGTGCAGAGTCAGAGCCAGCTAAAGAAGTGAAAGACATGGAAAGACACCGAGACACCAGAGCAAAGGCTGTTAGATTTCTGCAATGTAGAAGCCACTACGAGCACACAGACACACAGACACATGGACACACACACACACACACACACACACACAGGGAAATGATTTTTTTCTCCTTTCATTAAAATGTTAAGGCCTTGGTGCATAGCAGGGATGGAGTGCTCACGTGGGGAAATTGGTGTTTTTGTAATTAAATAACCTTTTTAAAAGTTACACCAAGTGATTTATGTTCAGTACTAAACCTCCTAACAGTCTATATAGTTTGAAGAAGGAGATAACACAGCTTTTGAAATTACCCTGAGATGACTTCCATTAAAAAAATTGTTATATTGTTATATGTATCTCTTTATATAACATAATTAATCTTAGTTATTTTATTTTGATATATTTCCTATCACCTTCTTCAGTTAACAATTTAAAATTTATTCTTTATACTTTTACACAAAAAATGTTGTTTTGTTGTAATTAATGTTGTTTTACAAAAATAAGGTCAGAGATATTTTTTTTTGCTTTGATCATTTAATGATTTTTATTGTTTTTAAAACCTTTAAGTTACCTAATCCTACTATAGCTCTACTCAGTCTTTTAAAGTATATGTAACACTAGAGGCCCGGTGCACAAAAATTTGTGTGCTCGGCAGGTAACCTCAGCCCGGCCTGTGCCCTATCGCAGTCTGGGACCCCTTGAGGTATGTCCATCTGTTGGTGTGCCTGGCCAGCCTGGGTGAGGGCCAATGGCTGTTTCAGACTGCCACAGCCCCTTCAGGGTTTGTGTTCCTACTGGGGTGCCTGACCAGCCTGGGTGAGGGGCAGAGAGCCGTTTTCAGGCTGCCCATGATCCCTTCAGGGTTTGGGTCCCTATTGGGGTGCCTTGCTGGAACCAGTATCTGGGATTTATTTAACTTCTATAGTTGAAAATTTGTTGCCTTGGTCCCCTGCTTAAAGCCTGGGTTGCTCCTGGCAACCCAAGGTCCCAGCCCAGCAGGTATCTGGGGTTTGTTTATTTCCTATAATTGAAACTTTGTAGCCTTGAGTAGAGCTCAGGGCCTACAGGGCCCTGGCTTCCTCCATTGCCCAGTGCTACTCCAGCTCTGTGGCCATGGCCATCTTAGTTGAGGTAATTTGCATATTTGTTCCTGATCAGCTTGTGGGTGTGGCTTGTGGGTGTGATGGGGTGAGGGTCAATTTGCATATTACTCTTTTATTAGATTAGATTAGGCTAATTAGTTTTTGTTTTCAACTGTAGTTATAAGCATTGCATTTTTTATTTCAATGTCTTTATCTTTTATTTCTGCATATACTATTTTGTTCTTTAAACAAATCTACTTGATATTCTTTGCCTAAAGCATTTTTTGGTTTTCTGAGATTTTTAAAAAAGCATATACCTAATAATTATACATACACTTATTTAACAGTCCAATATAGATTGTTCTGTTATAGTTCTCTCTCTCTCTCTCTCTCTCTGGTTATTTTAATCTTTTAGTTTGTGGCATGTTCTGACTTCTACTCATGGTGTATTGTTTTCTTATATGTTTTAAGATTTTATTCTTAGAGTTCATTTTTCAACACACATTAATTTTTATTTGCTCATAGAATCTAATATACACATCGAAGTGTCATTTCATAACAATTTTGAATTTGATTTTGTCAGAGGGCATCAATTATTTGGGATTTTTTTTAAGATACCATTTTTAAGTTGGGTTGTTTTGTTTTCTTTCTTTTTTTTTTTTATTAAATGGGTAGAACTAAGTTGGACTTTAAACTCTGTGAGGTATGGTTTTAATTCTCCCTGGATAATTTTTTGTACTCTGATGAAAGACAAACATTAGATTTATTATATACTCTCTGGGTCAATTTGTCAAGTTATTGTTTCCTTCTGTAACTAGAAGTTTATTCCTTCAAGTGGCCTTTACGTTTTTCCCGATGGGAATTTAACTTACAACTCTATGTACCCTATGGACCGGAGGCCTGTTATATTACTTGGGAAGGTGGGTGTTAAATCTAATCCCCTTACCATAGCCAAATCCAGAAGTCTCTAGTGGCCACAGAATATCAGCTCAATCTAGTTTTCATTATATTTTACTTCTGGTACTTGAAAAATCTTTGTTTCCCACACTTTCAACTATAATATTTAAATATCAGGAAAATACATTATCTACATCTCCAGGAATTTTTAGAAAGTTGTTTTTAATGCCAGCCTAGTTCATTAAATTACTGAGGTTGGAGCTTAATACCCTCTTTCAAATGGCTTGGTCAGCAAACACTTCTTGATATGTGTATATAATGCATTGATTGATTCACTCATTTACTTAGTGATGGGTATTTAATTTGTTTGTTTTAATTTGATTTTTTTTTGCCACTGTAAATATAATAACAGTAAATAATTTTTATGTAAGTAAATATTCTCAATCAGTAGTGTGTTTAAATATGAGATGTCTTAAAAACAAAATGTCTATTTTAAAGATGATGCCATTTTAAATATTCATAGATATTACTAGTCTTTTTAAGAACATTAAAACAATTTATTATTGGTTGAAGGATGTAGTTATTTAATGTCTCAATATAAAACTACAATATTTTTCTTAGAGTTTTAATGTGAAAACTAACAATTTAATTTTATAACTTCTTAACTGTTAATTAAACAGAAAATAAATTATGTGACAAAATACTACCAAAGCACATAGATAAAACAATAAAAGTGCTAATGTTTTGTCCATGGTTAACCAAGAAAGTTATATTTAAATGTACTAGTTCTGAGACAGGGAATGAAAAGAGATAAATTCTAACCTCCAAATAAAGCTCATTTAATAGTTATTACCTCCTGCATTATTTGTTAATGAGGGGTCTTTATAGGTACATGGTAGAGTCCTTACTGTACCATGATCTGTGGTGATGGCTGTGAAATATCCTTGTGTGAAGTAGGCTACTCTCAATAAATAAGATAGAAATTCGTCAAATGCCACCCTCTAAAATTATAGTTTCAAATAATTTTAATGTCATTATAGAGTACTTGAATCATATTTCTGTTATTAACTGAAAAGTTTTCTTTAAAAACAGCCCAGTTTATCTAAGTGGATTTGTTATGCCTGATGCATTCCTACAAACAGAAATCTGATACATTTTTCATATTATCTTGTATACGATTTGCAAATATTTTCTTCTATCCAGAGCTAGTATTTTCATTCTTTTAACACTATTTTTTAAAAGGATAAGTTCTTAAAGTCTAATTATATCAAGTTTTTTCTTTTATATATTGTGAACTTAGTGTCATCTCTAAGAAATGTTTTGTGAACTCAAGGAAAAATATTTCCTTTTATGTTTTCCTGTAGAAATTTTGTAGTTGAGAAACTGAATATACAAATGAACACTGACCAGACCATATAGAAAAACTAAATTGTGACTTACATCTGCAGCAGCCAGTACAGAAAGCCAAGCCACAACCTGTGCACCAATTGAAGAGAGGTAGTGAAGACTTGGTCAATAAGTGGCAGCTACCTTAATTTTTAATCCCCTCTTCCAACTCAGCACCAACCAGAGAGAGCCAAATATGTGTGGACTCCAAACTAATTACATAGGATGCTCTTTCTAGTTAGCTTGCCTCCAGCTTCCTTGTGCCTTGAGCCTCAACTCAGAGCATACCTGAACCTTCCCTATTTTTCTTATAAAGATTCCTTATTCCCTTGCTTGCCTTTGAGTATGTGCAAAACATAACTGATGGTGGCTGACACCGTCGTTATAATGATCTTTAAGTAAATAACCTCGTTTGGGTGATCTTTGTTAATTTCCACAGTTTCCCCAGGAGGTTCCAAGACACCATCTGCACTGCATTTGCTTCAAACAGCAGCCTCCCATCGGGTGTGGTACCTACAGAGCTCTCCTCCTACCTTGTGGCTAGTAACTCAGTCTGCACCAATGTGGTAAGTCAGCTCTGGCTCTGAACTCCTCTTTCTTTGCATTGAATTCTTTTATCAATTATAACTGCCAGCAATTTGAAGTTTGGTACCAGCATTTTGTTATTGGTTTGGGCATCCTTGGTGAAATCAGGCATTCCTCTTCATTTCTTCTCGCTTTCTTTTGTGTTAGTTTTATGCTGTGCTATTTAAAAGGCTCTGTCATGAGAAGAGTCACAACGCAGAATACAGGCATGCATCCTATAAATGCAAGCTGGTCTCACAGTGTTGAGTTTGCTTTTGTCCCTGAATCGGTGTCTATGTAGACAAATTTTGCTGTGAGTCATCAGTAAAATCAGGCAAAAGATTCTCTTTCCATCTTGAGGTTTTGTCTTGAGATAATGGCTCTGATCCATCTTGAGTTTCTGTCTTGAGACCTTGGTTCTTTCTGGGTTTCTGCCTGCTCGGGGACACAGATGGCCAGGCCTTTGTGCAGAGATGGACGCCTATAGGACTGGAGACCTGAGACACAGGATGACACAAGAATGGAAGTTCTCCTAGGTTCATCTAAGTCTAATATTTTCTTCTCCCAAGAAGAACTCTGCTTTGTACATATACTCGTACAATACACTTTTTTGCACTTCTGTTTCTCAATGACATAACTTCACTAAGAATAATTTGGGCTTCCAATGGCTACTCTGGGAAACATCTGACTTGAAGAAATGTTTTTCTTTGAGAAGTGTGTTAGAAAAGTAAAGGAATAAGATTTCACAATACCAATTGGGCGGCAATTTTGATTTGTAAGGCAGAAGCCTCCAAATGAAAGTGTCAATAAAAAATTCCTTCACCGAAAGCCTTTTCTCAAGTCTAACAAGAAATTAACAAAATAGACTCTTTCTCTAGCAAATCCTCCCTCTCCTTGTCCTCCAGTTGCCTTTCTGTATTTAATTCTTTCTTTTCTCCTGTCCTTTTGATCTCTCTGTTATACCTCAGTGGATTTCTCCTTCTCTTTTTCTTTGAGCAGACTCCCTACCTTTAACCAATGACTTCTAAAACCCTCCAAATGCCAGTTACCCCCAAAGATTCATCTCCCCCATTATCCAGATTTACAGGTAACTATAGAATTTAAACTTTGGACTTGAGCTAAATCAAGAGCTATATTTTAAAAAATTATCTAAACCTAGAAAATGCCAGCAAATTTTAAGAAAATAATCTAGTCTTCTTTTGGGTGTATGTAACCTGGGCTTACCTAACCTGTATCAACTTATAGGTTGGAAACTCAAAAGCTAAATCTGGATGGCAAAAGCAGATTGGCCTGCTCCAAGGATCCTTTTTTCCATAATAAACATGAGAGGGTAAAAAGGTTTCCTAAAATCCACACATGAAATATTTGCAATAAAAATTGACTGAGCTATAATGCAATCATGTAAACAGAGGAAAAATGAGATTATAGGAAATGTTTTCAGGATATACTGGAAAATACCTTTCAAAAACACTCAAGTGTTAACTTCCTGAACTGAAAGTTGACTGCTTGGTATCATTTTCTGCTTTCCCTCATGTAAACTGTAGACATTTGAACTCGTGGCTTTGTCTATCTAAAATGAAGATAAATCGTGGGCTATTTTGTGAGTCAGGAATTGAGGATAATGAAAGCATGGGGTGGGTTGACTCCAGGTCAGTAATCTGGAGAACTGTCCAACATTCTGGTACACTTTGTTCGACATTTGGGAGTGAGAAATAAATTTTTAGAGTGTTAAATCACTAACTCTTTAGAGTCCATCTGTTAGGGTGGCCAGAGTTACCTTTAGAAGTAGATTCTTTCATACCTAATTTCATATTATACTACTGGTTGCCTGGTGCATGAAATTTGTGCATGGGCGGGGGTGTCCTTCAGCCCAGCCTGCACCCTTTCCAATCTGGGACCCCTTGGGGCATGTCTGACTGCTGGTTTAAGCTCAATCCCTGAGATCACCCCTAACTGCCTGTGCCTTGGCCCTACCAATATGCTCTGTCTGGAAGGATGTCCAGAAGGTCTCCCAGAAGGTCTCCTGGTCTAATTAGCATATTACCCTTTTATTAGTATAGATTTTATAAGTGAAGAAATTTAAGGTCAGGCATTTAAGGTGTATGTGGAAAATCTGGTATTCAGTTTGATTTTCTGAATTCAAATTTTGGTATACTTCTCTATGCCAAGTTTTCATTTGATTTAGTGTTTAAAAGATCAAGCCCTAGAGCGAGAGAAGCAGTGTTTGAATAATAACACTAACCCTTACCAACAGTATGAACTTCAATTATTTAACTCCTCCAAGGATTTCATTTCTTTATTTGAAAATGACATTAACTCCTGTAATGTATGTTGTGAGGTTTAAGGGAGATAATTCAAGTTAAAAGCTTACTGCAGTGATTTAACAAAATGCCAATAAATTGTGAAATAATAGTAATTCTTATGCATATTGAGCTTTCTAAACATTGAAGAATTTGAAACTTACTCTCTTCTACTTATGAATACTTTTCTGTTTTCTTCTGTTTTTGCTATCAGCTTATAGTATTAGTCATTAGTTTTCAATCTTGACACAAAGTTTCCTAATTAATTTTATTTTTATCCAACATATCCAAATAATCACAAAGTAAAAACAATATGCAGAAATTCATAGTGTAAAAATAAAAAAAATCTCTTTATCCTAGTCTTTTCCACCATGTGTATGTGTATTGATTTTTGTTTGATTGTTTATGACAAGTGTTGGAGGATAGACTTGTCAGAGAGTAAGCTCGGAATCAGTTCAAGTAAAGATAAATCCCGAGAGCCCAGTTGGTTGAGTGGTGTCCCATACACCAGGAGTCATCGTTTCGATTCTCGGGGCACATGCCTGGGTTGCAAGCTCTACTCCCACTGGGAGGCATACAGGAGGCAGCTGATTGAAGGTTCTCTCTCAGTGAAGTTTCTATCTCTGCCTCTCTCTGAAATCAATAAAAACCTACTTTTTAAAAAGAAAAGATAAATCCTCAATATGAAGCCTTTTATGGAACTTCCAGATGTAAAATTGTATTCCCTGGGAATGGGGCTTTTTGGTTAATTCTAATCCAGTTCATTCCTTTCTAGTGTGTACTAGAAAGCTCATTTTTACAGTTTTGATAATGGTGTCTGTTCACTTTCAAAACTACCCCATATCTGGGGAAAGGGAGAAAGGCATAAGTCTAGTTAAATATCCTAAAGTTGATTGTTCATAATGAAATATAGTTATTTTATTTGAATAAATGCTCCTTTAATTTTTGCAAGCTTCAGCTAATTTCAAGCATTATGAAAAGGTTTTCTTTAGATAACTTTTTTCAATATGTCATTGCTTGTATGAAGAAACACTTTCAGAACTACTTATCCCATCATTTTGGAAGATCATCCAGTGTACCTCATCCATCGTATCTCAAGACATCAATTGATACCACAGGGTAATCAAATGAAATTCTTTCAAAAAGCCAGTGTACCAGTAAACAAACTTCTTCAAACCTAGATGAGAGTGAAAAACAAGTACATCCTTTGATTTTTGTTAGTGCTTCTCCCCCCAGATATATTTTAAATGTTTGGGGGCATCCAGATTTGAAGAAGGTTATTTACTGAGAAATTGGCTAATAACCAGCTTAAAAGAAATTTCATATGATTGCCCTGTGGTACCAATTGATGTCTCAAGAAGCCATGGATGAGCTTCCCTGGATGAGCTTCTGATTAGTTGCCAAATCTCTATTCATAGCAGCAGATAAGAATGCTATTTTATGTATTTTCAAGATGTGTTCAAAATTCAAATTTATTTAGTGCCAAAGTCTTTAATTCCTAGCTTCTACTATATGTAATGAATGAATAAATGCATTTAAAATAAGCAAATACATATTATTTTTTGCATTTTTGCGCTGACATAGCTTGTTAGTTGGGAATCATTAAATAATATGATTTATTTTTTAAAGTACACTAAGTTTAATAGTTAAGGTTTAATCTCTGTATTTATTTTATTTTTATGTATTTCATTTGACAAATGGTAAAAATTCAAATCACTATACAAAATAACCACCTTAAACTCCCAGAGCTGTAGAGCTATTAAAGTTGTAAAGTCTTTGGGAACATGTGGTAAGAAAGGATAGTCATTGTATGTGAACTGTTTTTTTATGAAATCTTCCAAAATATCCTTCGAGTGCAAGACTTCAGAATAGCTCATCAGTTCAAAGAGAGTCTCATTTTAGATAATGACCTAGGATGTACTTATTTTCACTCTCTCTTGGGACATTTGTTTATTTATTATGCACCTCAAGAAAATGTTTCTCTCTGGGGAATGGGAGAAATGCTATTGCCTATATTTTGTTCATAAATGTATCAGTACAGCAATCTCCAGGGTATTTGGAAAATGTGATATTAGACAAGTAATAATCCATAGCATTGCAGTCACCTGCTGAACAGATTCTTTCTGCATACCGACTGAGACATGGTCTGTAATAAAACTTTTTCAACATTTGAGTTTCACAATAATGGCACCTGAACACTAGATTATTAAATCACTTCGGCGTCTCTTTTTTATCTTTCTGTAAAGGAGATCGTTCCTTCAGCAGTGACATTTTGCCTTCCATAGCCTCTTGTGAGCTGTGTGACCTTGAGCAACTTACATAACATTAGAATCTCAGAGATAAAAGGCATTTTAAAGGTTATGTAGTCCAGTTATTCACAGAATTCATAGATCTCAGCCTTTAGCACTCCCAAAGAGTAGTCATTCTGCTTCTGTTTAAATATGGTTAGTAACAGGGACCTCAGTGTGACCCAATGAGCTCTAATTGGCCTCAGACAACTCTGGATCTTTTAAGAATTCTGCTTTGTTCTTTTGAATCAATTTCCTTTCATTTAAAATGGGAATAACAATAACTGTTTATTTCACAAGATCATTTTAAGGATAAAATATACCATGTATGAGGAAAATATAATACACAGAATGAAACTGGAATATACCTATAAATTACTTTCATTGTATTTAGCATAGTTAACCATATTATTATTCACAAATATTTGCTTCTGTTCTCTGGGGAAAAATTATACTTTCCCACCCACTGAGTTAGTCTTGGCCATGTGACTCGCTATGGCCTGTGAATAAGAATCTTGGCAACATGTGTCACTGTCAGGGGGAGGGGGGACTTGGAGGGCCAGCAAATAGTCCCATGTTCCCCTTTCCCTCTGTCCTAAGGACCAGCAATACTTCAAATCTTCTAGACAAACTAAATCTGGGAATGAAGAAGACCTTATGAAGCAGAGCTTCAGCTGGTCCAAAAGGCACCAAGTCACTTAAACCCCTGAGAAGTTTTTTGGTTGTAACCAAACCTAACCTTGCCTATCTGCTTTGGTGCAGATGTTCTTCTTTCTGTAAAGGCTTGCTTTGCAGACTTATATTCCTGTAGCCTTCTTCCAGTGCGAGGGGCCTCTTTATTCCCTGCTGATTCCAGATGAACTTGAATATGAAGCAGTGGAAAAGTGTAATCTCCTAGGCTGTGCATATAAGATTTCAATTACATTACTGCCTCAAGTTGGTATTTTTTGGATAAGTTGAGAACTTTCTCTAAATGATGACATTTTTGGTATTGTTTTCATGAAAATTCATTTGCGCTTTTGCTTTTTTTTTTTTCCTTTCACTGAAGAAACAAATAAAGGAAACTTTCAGGTTTGTGTGAAAAATATCATAATGTAATAGTATCAGGCTCAGGGATTAGCATTTAGCATAGTGAGGTTAAATAATTTCTTTTTAATAAATCAGAGGCATGTTAAAGTGGAGATTCTTCTAAAAAGATGAGAATGTTTTACATTTACTACAGTTCTCAAATTCTACTATGAGAGGGTTGAAAATAGCAGATCTGTTAGGAAAAATGAAGTATAATAACTACAAAATATTCTATTGTATGACCCTTTTGACATTTCTTATGCATTTACTATGTGATTAAGCTTTATGTGCATTGTTTATTTCAATCTCAAAACAAGCTGTGCAGGATATATTATTATTAACCATTGTGGACAATATATGAAGACATAATGAAGGACCTTAAAGATTCACAAAATTTAACTCTCATACCTATTTTCTGAGGATGAATTCCACAGGTGCAAGGTAGAAACCAAGGAAGTGAAGGTATAGATTATAGAAAATAGAGGCTCTG
>PVJC01034078.1:0-19031 GCA_004026665.1 Murina feae
AGGAGGGCTGTTGGTGGGGATCCAGGCCTGCAGGGGAAGACAGTTGGGGGGTACCCAGGCCTGTAGGTGAGGGCAGTTGGGATGGACCCAGGCCTGCTGGGGAGGGCAGTTGGGGGTGCCATCCTGGTATGGGGAAGGCAGTTAGGGTCAATCAGGCCAGGCCAGCACAGGACCAGTTTGGCGTTTATCAGGCTGCCAGAGGAGTGGTTAGGGGCAATCGGCATTTGAGAGGTCAGGAGCCAGCAGTCCAGGATTATGAAAGGGACGTTGACTGCCCGTTTAGGCCCGATCCCAATGGTGGGATCGGGCCTAAATGGGCAGTCGGACATCCCTCAAAGGGTCCCTGATTGGAAAGGGTGCAGGTTGGTCTATGGGACACCACCACCACCCACCACCCCCACTCCGTGCACGAATTTCGTGCACCGGGCCTCTAGTATAGTATATGTTTGTAGATCACACTGACATGTCAAATATTAATCCAATCAGGAAGTTTTGGCAAATATAAAGTCTTTAATAAGATGAAACATCTTCCTGATTTGTGTCAGTGTCATGGCTTGGCCTATTTGTCACATGATAATTAAAGTACTTTATCTCTGTTGGTCTGAAGCATTCTCCTTCACATACTCTAAATCCTTTCCTGAGCTTGATGAAATTTAGATAGCAGCTCAGTTGACCCAATCAGTTTCCGGGGTTTGTTCCTGCCCCGTGCACAAATTGGCACAGAAATGAACGACTCGTTAATGCCGTGATCTTTGCTTTAGAACGCATCCTAAGCCTCCTGGCTTTAGACTGTGGCAAAGGCCAGCAAATAGCTAGGAATGTGTGCAAGCCAAGACCCATCTCCTATGGCTGTTATCCAGAAAACACTGATAAAATTGACTGTAAGAAGTTTCAACAGGCCCACTGAGGCCCATAGTGATTTCCTCCCATTGTTTCGAACTTGATACAGTGGTTGCAGGAACCAGGAGAAAGGGTGAAGCAATTCATTCTGGCCAGAGAAATTCTCTCTGTTCCTCTCCCTTGAGCAATCAGGTACTTTGCTGACACTTAGAGGTTTTGTGCAACTGCTAGGTCCCCTGGAAAGCGCCACTAGCTCTTTCTCTCTGTGTGTGTTTTACGGATGCAGCAATTCGTAAAGGATATGCTTTTGTGAGTTTGTATCTCATTTTTCAATATTTGAGTCTAAGTTGAGCCCTGAGATAGATGTGCACTTCATAATGCCCTAAAGAACTCTCTCTCTCTTGCTGTTGAGAGGTTGGTGCTTAGATTTAGTTTGAGATCTTGGACTGTCGGAGGCATGTAACTCAAGCCGCTCTTTATGGAAAAGAAACCAAGCCTGGGATCACACAAATAGTTGCAACTAGTGTGAACTAGGTGGCAGGCATCCAGACTATTGAGCTTTTCCCTGGAGTTGAGCTGATTGAGAATAGAAGTTTATGTAGCATTGATGGAGCACTTTTTCCTTCAGGGCTTCATGGCGGGGAGATGCTGAGATGGTAGGGAATGCAGCTTATAATTATTTGTAGCTTAAATGGCTTTCATTTTTGGCTCAGTGGTGGCTCTTATAATCCTAATAGCTGCTTCCAGGGATGGGTAATTCCCTAGTCATTACTGGTGACTTCATTTATCTCTCCTTCCCTAGCTAGGCCCATCGTTTCTGTTTGCTGCCAGCCACCTTCCCCCAAGCCATTCTTTGCCTGTTGGTACCATTATTTGTTAAATCTTGATTGCAGTAGCCTCAAAATTTCACCTTCTGAAAGATGTTCAAGCTAACAGCCTAACTTTACCGCTAAGATGACATTGCATTGACCTTTTAGATGTTCAAAGGGTAGGGGATGGGGATTGCTAGCTGCATAAGGATATAAAGTTTGATAGATGTGGTGATTTAAGTTTTAAGATCACCATAAAGCCAAATTTCCTTCAGTCTTATTATTGTCCCAGAGGTATGGTATTTTATTAAGTCAGTATGCAATGTATGCGAAGTCTTTAAAGCTGTATGCCTAGTTCATGCCTTCATGTTACCACTGGCAGTGACTTGGCACCCATGGCATTGAAGCTGAGTCACTGAGTGTACTAGCGCATTAGTTTGGGCCTCTGCCCAACAGATTATTATAGCAATATAACTATTTTGCCATTTTTAAGACAAAGTATGAACTGGATTGCTACATGTATATTGGAAGATAGATTTTAAAAATGACAGAAATCTATAATGATTTAGGTAAAATGCAAACATACTCTTTAGAGGAAAGAGTCATTCACTAATTCATTCATTTATTTATATCAGATTTTAAACAGACATCTCTATGTATCAGGCACTGTTCTAGGCACTAAAAATACATCAGTGATCAAAACAGGAAAAATATCCCTTTTCTCATCTTATGTTGCCAGTTCCAGTATCTTCTCTGCATGTATCTCATCTCTATAAAATATTTTAGAAATATGTCAGTGTCTGGGAGAAGAACTAGCCTTTTCACTTTGCCTATGTTTTTCTACTCCTTGCTATAATTTCTCCGTAAGACAATTAGAGGTTTGTTACCCTCTTAACAGTAATTCTCAGAAGTATTTATAGTAACTTAATAGTAACTTAATCAGTAAAGTTTTTAGTATGACTTTCTGCTTTATTCCCACACTTGGTTGATACAGGTAGCACTTGGGAAAAGGAAGAGAACTTAAGGTTATCATCTGATTTGGTAATTATCAGTAGAAAGAAGACAAACATTGAGAAACACAAGCTGTGTGTCTGTGGCTTTTTCTAGGAATCGGGTCGACTGGTTCTATGCTAACAAGTTAGGACACAGCTTCCCATTGATCCTTCCCTTCTCCTTTTGTCCTAAGCACTTTATTGAGCAAGCCTAACCCTTTCCTCCAAGATATTTGTAAGTACAAATATCTTGAGCCCTAGTTATAAAATCTGTGTCAATCAGGGGCACTTGCTAAACAGGCATAATCCCTCCATTCCATACCTAGTGATTCCGATTGTGCGGATCTGGGGGAGGGGGGAAACTTCTATTTTAAAAAGGAGGATGGCAGAAAGATGGGCATCCTAATGAGATGTATATGGGTTACATTCTACAACCGTGGAACTATTGTTGAACCACTTTCTACTGGGCTGAGCTATAGGGATGACTTGGCCTTTAAATCTTGTATGCTGAAAAGTCCAAATTTATGTACCGTATGTGCAGTTAAGAAGCCAGCAGCCACCTATAGATGTCACATAGTACCCAAGGAGTCTGTGTTACTCAACTGCTCACTAGGGGGAGAAGACTGTCTCGGCTTTGTTAACCATCTTTCTTGGGGTTTCTTCGTAGGCAATGGTGGCTTGCTACCCAGGAAATGGAACAGGTTATGTTCGACATGTAGACAACCCCAATGGTGACGGCCGCTGCATCACCTGCATCTACTATCTGAACAAGAATTGGGATTCCAAGGTACGTGGAATAATGGGAATAGAGTGTGCAGTTAGAAACTAAAGGAAAAGAAGGCAGGTGACTTAGAGGAGAGTTTGGAGTTCATAATTCCCACAGATGCATCTTTGTTTTTCAATCCCCTCCCACACCCCATGGTACAAAAGTTGAGATGAAAATAATAAGATATTAAGTTAATTTTACGAGGGTAGGTAGAGTCATTATTAAGATATGGAAGGAGCGGTTGGTGAAGAGAAGGTGATTTGTTATTTTAGGGATTGATGTTTTTAGTGTAATCCAGAGCTGATGGGACTCTCAGTGCAGAATAAGATGTACACTTTCTCTAGCAGCAACACTGAGAGAATTCCACAAAAATAGAGTTGTGGGATATAAACCTCCCCAAGCGAGGCTTCCCACACAGCCCTCTCTTGGGGTGATACATCTTATTGGTGGCTGCCTGCCATGGCTTACTGTGGGTTGTGAATGCCAAAGGCTTTACGGTTTATTTTTGTTTTTCTGACCATATAGATAGAAAGAGATACAAAGTCTGGTTCCACACGTACAAACGTTTGTCTGGAATGTGTATGCCTTCTGAGAGTTAAGGATGGTTTAGGAGTCTGAGAAGTCAGAACTTTTTAAGCTTGTTTAGCTTTTGTACTGTCTGCACCTCCATGTCCTGTTCATTAGGGCAGCTGCTGGCTGTCACTGGGCTAGGACATTTTATCTGGGGTCAGAAGAACTCAACCTGGGAAACCAGTGGATCAGAGGCAAGGCCCATCTCATCTCCCTGTTGGGAAACATGATTAGAATTCATCCCTTGATTGTCCTGTAAAAACTTGAAAGGTGGTGTTACAGGCAAGCAAGTAAAGTTGTCAGGTCAGTGATAATAAATTGTGAAATATGAAATCATTCAACAGATAGTGGAGTGCCTGCTAGTGCCAGGCATTGTGTTATGGGAAACACTGAAGTCTGAGGCCTGCATTCTACCCTGCTATGGTTATCTTAGTAGGATGAATCGGGCATACATGTAAAATGAAAAAGTAATTCAATGAAAAGGGAGATACATGTAATAAAAGGTACAGATAAGGTGATCTGAGAGTTTAGAGGGAAAAAGCATGTCACTTCCATCTAACAAAGTCATATAGGAGCAAAGGAAAGCTGTAAATTCTAACCAAAGAGGAATGATTATTTTGTGCGATGACTATCCTAGGAAGCTGTTAATATTAAGATTGAACCCTATAACATTGCTGGGGGTTTTTTGTAGGCCAAAATCTGTCACATATTAGTGATCTGTATGATTGGACATAATAAAACTCCGTTTTGTATCCATGGGCTTCAGGAGTGGGGGTGGGAAGGCTTCCGTTGGCATGAGGTCAATAAGGAAATAGTTCTAGCCAAGTTTGAAATAAACTTTAATGCAAAGTATGAGCTGAAGTAGAAATGTAGGAGCCGTATATTCTTAGAGTGGAGATCGGACAATGGTTTTGTTTTTAAACAAGTGTTAAATATCATTGTGAATTAACTATGTATGAGGCCAGAAAATAATCTACCTTCTTTGTGGCCCTTAGCTACACGGTGGGGTCTTGCGGATATTTCCAGAAGGGAAGTCATTTGTAGCAGATGTGGAGCCCATTTTTGACAGACTCTTGTTCTTCTGGTCAGACCGCAGGAACCCACATGAAGTCCAGCCTTCCTATGCAACCAGGTAAGAGCCAGGGCCACAAGTCCTCGTGAGTAGTTTCTTGTACAAATACCAGTTCCTGGAGAATTCTCTAAACTTGTGTCCTATGCAGATGAGGGAGTAACCACAAACCCAGAGCTGATAGCAAACCTATTTGGAGTCCATTTTAATTTTTCTTAAAGTGGAAGCTTTGGATTCTTTTCTTTTTAAAAAAAAATATTTTTATTGATTTCAGAAAGGAAAGGAGAGGAAGAGAGATATAGAAACATCAATGATGAGAGAGAATCATTGATCGGCTGCCTCCCATATGCCACCCACTGGGGATCGAGCCTGCAACCTGAGCTGAGCATGTGCCCTTGATGGGAATTGAGCCCGGGACCCTTTAGTCCACAGGCTGACACTCTATGCGCACTGAGCCAAATCAGCCAGGGCGCTTTGGATTCTTTAGTATGCAAAACCTAACGTCGGTCTGAACTATTAACAAATTGTTTTCCATTAGGTGAGCATATTGGATTCTAAATTTCCCAGAGTGTTTGTCCCTTCTGTCCTTTCTTCTCCACTCCTTTCAAAAACCTAGTGTTGAACTGCTCCCCAAGAATGTTGGCTGTCACACACCAGGAATTCTGTCCGGTCAAGTCTGGATGAGTTTATGAGTTGCCAGTTAAAAGCAGAGAGAGAATCTTGTGAAAAGAAAGAGGAATTTGTTTTGATTTCTATTATTTTTTCATCTTTTTCTTAGCATAAAACGGGCTTGGGCTCATTGTACCTATCAGATCCCAACAATTGGATGTAAAATATTAAAATAATCATGTCCTTAGATCATACACGGGAAGATTTTCAGAGTAACTGAACAACTTAGTATTGTTTAGTATTAATCTAGAATCGCTTGATACAATCTTAGTTTTGGATTCTGCCTTTCATTTGCTGTTGTTCTATGGTTGATGCTGTAAATCAGGCAGTACTAGAGTTCTGTGGGTTGCAGCTTGAGTTGGGAATAGCAACTCTGGGCAAGGGGTGAGAACATGGGAAGGAGGATATGAACTAAACCTTAGCAAGCCCAATTAAATGAAAATCATTTAATTAAATTCACACAGTAAAGTTCTTAATATTTATGTGTCCCCCTCCGGAAGTCACAGATCTGAGCCCCACACAGAGTCACATATCAAATGTCAAAGTGGATGTGCCCTAGGTGAGCAGGTAACTAATTCTACCACCAAAGCCTGCTTATGGCTTGTTTAATGGGTACAATAATTGGACCCTGTGGTTTGTGCCAGAATTCCCTTGTTATTCCACAACCCCTTGATGGCCGGAGTCATAGGAAACATTAGCGAAGCCCTTGAAGAAAATCAAGTGCTGTAGAAATGTGAGTAGCTAATAATAGCTATAAAGTGAAACTTGGAAAACTCATGCATGAAGCAACTCCAATTCCAGTCTAGCCCATAGATGGGATAAAGCTTATTAATGAGAATGCAGTAGAAAGCTTGAGGGCATCATTATTCCATTGCATCTTCACCTCGGTGTCCAAAACTAAAGAAAGACAACCAAGAGTTTTAGGTGTCGTGTCATTTAAATAAGTTATTCTTCAAAGCTTCACTCAGATGTCGCTGCCTCTTCTCTGTGCTCTCCCCACCAAGTTGGGTCTCCCAGCCTTTAGCAGAACGATTCCCTTTTAGTCCTCTCCCTGTAGCTCATTGCACGGCCTGTTACAGTATTTGTTAACTGCCTGTCTCCCCACTAGGGGCTGAGTTCCTTGAGGAAGAAGCAGATGTATTCCCGTGATCATTTGAACTCCCATTGCCCACATTGATGCCTGGTGCATACTTGGAATTCCTTACACATTTTATTACATTTAAATAGAATTGAAATCAGAGAAGTTTATTTTAAATTAAAATTGGAATGGATTTCTAAAGATAGGGGACATTTTAAATTTTGGCTTTATAAATGACTCTGAAGGGAAATTGTAGTATGCATTTTTATTTTTTGGTAGTAATTTTAAATCTTTTCTTATATCTGCTTATCTTTCACAGATACGCTATGACTGTTTGGTACTTTGATGCTGATGAAAGAGCAGAAGCCAAAAAGAAATTCAGGAATTTAACTAGTATGTGTTTGATAATTTTTTGTGACTTTTGATCAAGTCAATCCTTGACTTTTGTTTATTTTTAAAAAATATATTCTCATCTACTCTGTTCATTGTCAGCTCTGCCTTAGCTTCATATATAATGACATCTTGATGGGCTTAATCCTGAATCCCTAGCCTTAGCTCTGCCGGGAAAATCAGAAAAATGCAAACAACATCCTTTGTGAATGCCTACTATTGTATGAGAGGTTATAATTGATGGGAAATTATTAACTTTTTATTATTAATGTTCACCCATCCAACATAACATTAAATGTTGCCCATGATTTTGTCACATTGCAAAGGAAACATGATGGAACCCAGCTAGAATGGTTCATTTATTGGTGTGAGACTATGGCTCCCAATATAGAAACTGGGCTCCTATAATATAAACTGAATATGATTTAAGAACACCCCTGTCCACTCAGTACTGTAAAGCAGCATTTCCCCAAATACACTGTACAGAAACACTAATCCTGCTAGTCTTGCCAAGGTGGTTTATGAGAAGATAAATTCCTGGGCCCTACAATATGGGAAATGTTACATATCGGATTCCTCTCTTGAAGAGTCATAGTGCTCATTGGCATATTAACCAAGAAAAAGTAATCTAAGAAATCTTGCAGTGAAGGCATACATATTATTGCCTAACTCATGACCCATTTGGACTATATGCCTATCAAACACCTAAGAAAACACCTTTTGCTAAACTCTACAAGGAGGTACTCTGCTCAAATTTTGTTCTGTAAGATGGGAAGTATTTGCTAGAGCTTTTTGGGTGACATCTGTGATATTAAGCTCCTCGGATCTGACTCCTTACCCTCTTCATTTTCTTTTTTGTCCTTAATCTAGGGAAAACAGAGTCTGCCCTCACTGAAGACTGACTGTGTGCTCTGTATCGGCTGGCCTCGTTCATTTTAGCAATGGTTCCTGAATTCTCTTTAAGAGTTGAGACCCAAAGAAGGCCTCTTCAGTGAACTGGTGATGTGCAACCCCCTCCTGCTTGCATCATTCACATCCCTGTCTTGCGAATGGTACTTCGTGTTTTCTTGCCAAGACTGCATCCACTTTCAGACACTCTCTTTGCCAGATGAACTCATTATCTGACTCTGAAAACACCTGCAGACGACCTCTCTTGCCAGCGGTTTAACGGATAGATTTGGTAATACTCTCTACCAAACAAGAGCCCAGAAGAATGGGCAAGGGAATAAATCTTATTTGCACTTTATTTGAAAGGAGGAGGCTTACAGCGAAGAAAAAATGGTGACAGGTGCCACAGAGAGGCATCATTGAAGCCTTTGCCAGCAAGAAACAGGAATCTGTGCCATCTGAACAATTTCCACATGGTTTTAATCCAGGGCTGTTGGTGTTTCTGGAGAATTATCACAACCTAATGACATTCTTACCTCTAGAAAGGGCTGCTGTCCCAGTCACCCATTTATAAGTGTCCTGTGGGTAGATACTCCTTTTCCCTTGTCCTACAACCTGGACTTTTGGCCTCTGTCCCATTTTACTGAACATATGACTTTCTGATAAAAAAAAAAAAAGAAAAGAAAAATGGCAACACCACATGTTTTCTAGCTTCACTTCTTACTTGGGGAGCCTAGTTCCTCAGAGGCAACAACTAGACATTAATTGTTTGATTGCTGTGTTGAAATGGAATTTGAATTTAAAGCAAAGGGAAAAAAATGTACCTCGTAGTTTAGAGTCAGCATCCTCTAATACTGGTGTTGAAAGATCTGGGTCTACAGATATACAATAAATGTGTGTGCATCTTGACCATTTTGAGAGCGAAATAGAGTTAGAAATGTGGACAGTCTCATTCTTCAGTTTCCTTTTAAATAAGCTCATGCTTCTTTAACAAAATAATTTTTAGACATAGGGTGCTGTATTTAAAAAAAGGAAATGGAAATAAAACAAACGTCCTGAAAAGCTTGTTTGAGTTCTTTCACAGTTTCTGTCCCGAGTTGCCTTTTTCAATAGACTGGACTCTCCAGATCCTCTGTGGTTGGCAGTGTGGAGCATCATGGGACTTGCCGGAACTGTGGAGGGTTTTACTGCTGCAGTAAGCACCGATCCTTGAAGGACTTTGCATCGAGTGTCTGCTCTATGAAAGTTACTCTTCCTAGTTTTCAATTCTATTTTCATATTTTAAAAATCATTCAATTACTTACTTGAAAATCCCAAGAACTTTAAAGAGCCAGAAATATTTTCTTTGGTCATTTACAGACTTTGCAAGAAACAAGCTTATTTTTTTCCTTTTCTGGTTTTAGAAAATTTCTAGCTAAGATGTGTCTTCATTCTCACAACTGCTCTCTTTTTTTTTCATAGTACTTATCACCTCCTAACTCCTATGTAATTTTCTTATTTATTGTGTTTATTATCTTGTATTCTTCCTCTAGAGTGTAAGCACAAAGAAGATAGGAATTTTTGTATGTTTTTAAGCAACGGGATGTATTCCCAGCACCTAAAATAGTGCCTGACACACAGCAAGGACTCTTTGAATAAACTCCTTCTTGTATCTTCGTACGTCAATGGTCTGATTAATTTCTTTCATCTTTGGCAAGAAGGACTTGCTAGAATTTTTGTACGTACATTTCTCATTGTTGACTTATAAATCTAGGCTAAGAGTTTTAGAAAGCTTTGGTCATCGTGTCATTTCATATTTGTTTACCTATTTGAACCGATCATTGACCACTATGAAGCTGAAAATTGAATGAAGGGTTATACCCTGTGGTAACTCCCACTAATAGCTTCAGACAGAGCAGAACACATTCTTCCTTTGGAACAATTTTGAAAAATGTCATTAAGAGAGAAAGAAAGAAGGTTGTTTCTTAGGAATTAATATTCTATAAAATTGTAACTAAGATTTTTTCCCCATGATTACTAATGTCATGGGAATGACAGAATATTCTGAACGAATACCATGTTTCAATAGTATGCCTTATATCTTTCATTTTGCTCAATATTTTGACTTATCAAAATATCAAACCTTTTAGGCCTTGCTTACTCCTTCCAGACAAAGGCCCTATAAACCAATAAACTATATATCAAATATAGTTTTTCCTGGATGAATTTGAGTTCTGGAAGACTAACCTGGAAAATACAGCTATAATAGTGTCTGCAATTTTGCTTCACTATCAGCCCACTTAGGGGAGGACTTAGCCTTGCTAAAGCAATATTATTTGGCAAATAATCTGATCAATTTCCTTTATATTCCTGGCAATGAAATATTAAGAGCCTACCTCAGTGTTACATCATCTATATAGTGCGGAGTCCTTGGCAGGAGATTAAATTTTGAACCAAATATCCAATTTTGTGGATATAAGAGGTCTTACTAAGTGCATCAAATAGATCTTCAGTAGAGTAGTTAATACCAATTAAATGCTAGGCTGTCTGAATTATGAGTTATCCATTCAGACATGATTTTATTTTTCCTTCTTTAAATAACTCAGGTTTTTTTAGAGGCTGGGTCATCCTAATTTACTTTGATCAGTCAGTCTTCAAATGTCCTGTGTTTCAGAAAGCAGTGGTGAGAAATGCCATGCTGGGTCAGCAGTTTGTGTAAAATGGGATTTTGGACATGTCAGGTACTTTTAAAATTGATAACCATGAGGACAAGCACAAGGGATGTTCTTAGTAAAGTTATTTCAAATGAAAATAGTACAAAATTGACAGTTTCAGTCTTGAATCTTTTGAGTGGCATGACAAGAATACTGAATAGCTAGTTGGTTAGAGACTATTGTCAAAACAGTGGAAATAGTTATTTTTCAAAGTGAAGTTGGCTATAGTTGAACTCTTGGATGATATATGCTCCTTTATATTAAAGACCCAATGTACTTTTAGACTCAATCTACTGTCCAAATGTGATTTTTAAAAAATATTCTGCTGTTTCACTATGTTGGCAGGTTAGGCCCTTTGAGAGACTGGATTACCATGGCCTAGCTCCTTTACGTTTACAAGGCCAAGTTCAGTAGCTAAACACTCATGATATAAAACACTTGGTAAGATAATTCATAAGCACTCAGAGAATACCCATATGCCACGCCTGTTCTGCATGTTGTCACATGTTATTCTTTGCAGCCTCAGAGATAGGTCTTCCTCTTTACAGATCAGGAAGTGTACTCCAAGTGGTTAGGTGGCTTGTCAAAGGTTACGCAGTGATGAGGTAACACATCAGGATTGACTCAAGACTTCCAGCTTCCCCAGTATTGCCTTTGCTATCTCCTACCTGCAGAAGAGATGCCAAACAAAGAGTGGGAATGAATGGAATTGGCAGAGAGGGAGCTTTAAATAAACAATTCTTACTTGATATTTTTATATAATACTAGAGGCTTGGTGCATGAAATTCGTGCATTGGGGTGGGGAGAGGGGGAAGTCCCTCAGGCCAGCCTGCACCCTCTCACTATCTGGGACCACCGGCTCCTAACCACTCACCTGCCTGCTTGCCTCATTGCCCCTAACCACTTTGCCTACCTGCCTGATCACCCCAAACCACCTCTGCCTTGGCCCCCACCATCATGGCTTTGTCTGGAAGGATGTCCAGAATGATGTCTGGAAGGTCATTCAGCTGTCTGGTTTCATTAGCATATTATACTTTTATTATTATACTAGAGGCCCAGTGCACAAAAATTTGTGCGCTTGGGGGAGTCCCTCAACCCAGCTGTGCCCTCACAGTCTGGAACCCCTCCGGGGATGTCCACCTGCTGGCTTAGGCCTGCTCCCTGGGGCATCGGGCCTAAGTTGGCAGTCAGATATCCCTCCCTCTGGCAGCCCGGAAGCCCTCAGGGAATGTCCACTTGCCAGTGGGGAGCAGGCCTAAACTGTAGTCGGACATCCTTAGCGCTGCTTAGGAGGCAGGAGAGGCTCCCACCACCACCGCTGTGCTGGAAGCTGTCAGCCTGGCTTGTGGCTGAGTAGAACTCCCTCTGTGGGAGCGCACTGACCATCAGGGGGCAGCTCCTCCATTGAGCGTCTGTCCCCTGGTGGTCAGTGTGTGTCATAGTGACCAGTCATTCCCAAATTGTTCTGCTATTAGGGTCAATTTGCATATTTCCCTTTTATTATATAGGATATTTGATTGTCAGCAAGGGTCTCATGCCAAACATCCTAAAAGAATGTCAAGTTTTCAATATAAACCACATGAGCAGAAAACACAATTCATATTTGAATTCTTTCTTGACTTTTCAACGGGATCTTTTCTGTCTGCATAGCAGGACTGTCGAGGAACTTTGGCGATATGTCCAACATTGGCCCCTCGGGTAATGCTGGGCTTGAACATATGAGGTGTGCTGTCACCAGTGCGGCAGAATTGAGCAGTGTGGGCCATCTGGAAGTTAAAACAGATCTGGATTTCCTGGGTGCAATTTGGAGACCTCCCAGCGGGCTGCAGTGCATTGGGACATTTAGACAATGTATAAGCTGCCACCGTTATGTTCTTATGTCGATGTGTTATTGGTGGAAGTGGGGTATTCCTTTCTCTGCTGAGTGCTAGGGTTGGGTTCCTTACAATATCTCTGATAGATCCTCCCTTCCCCCCAACTGGTGGGCAGAGTAATAGCAAACATGACGTAACCTGCAGCCCAGAAATACCTGAGTGCCTAACCATGCACCTTATATTAAATACAGTTCCTCATGTTGTGACCCAACCATTAAATTATTTTCATTGCTACTTCATAACTGTGATGTTGCTACTGTTATGAATCATAATGTAAATATCTGATATGCAGGATGGTCTTAGGCGACCCCTGTGAAAGGGTCCTTCAACTGCCAAAGGGCCTAAGCCCTTGTTCCTATATGGACCATACAGTAAGCCACCACTTAGGGCATGCTGAGTACCCTAAGCTCCATTCCTTCCCATTCTTCCCCTGAAAAGGACTGCTCACCTCTGAATGGGTTGCTACTCTCCCCTTGTGAGACAGCCCAGCAGGTCTTTCTCCCCTAATAAAGCCTGAAATCCTGGTTTTTGGCTCCCGAGAAAACCGGGTCTTTCATTCTCGAGAAACACATTTTCTGAGACTCGCACAAGAGGATAAGTGACTTTTATTTGTATGGAATTACCTCTCTGGGTTTCCAAAGTCCCGTTTCCGTAATCCAGTCTTGGAAGAAGTGCAGCTGGGGCTTCAGTAGAGCTAGAAGAAAAGCAGGGTCCAGAGTTTCCACTCCATGTTGGAAATGGGTCTGACTTAGCATCGGGCTGCTTGCAGTCCATTGTCCATTGTGTGGGGGACAAACACAGGAGCATGGGAGCACAACTAAGAGCAGCCAAGCGCGCCAAGAGTGAAAGAGAATGAACTCTTTTGTTTAGGAGATTAAATAACCCAGCCTCCTCGACACAGACGCACGCACGCACGCACGCACGCACGCACACCTACTCTGGCCCAGGTGTGACTGAAAAACAAACAAGTACCTTCCCTATTTCACCCAGACTGTATTAGGCAGTGTGTCTACTCTGTCCCTGTCCAGTGCCTCCCTCCTCCTCCAGAGATCCCTGGGGAATAGATTGGTGGCCCCCTGGGGAGTGTGAAACTGCAGCTTCCTGGCAAAGCTACCCAAGTGACACGCCTACAATATTTGGCCTTCCCTTTGCTCCTTTCCTGTTATTAATAACTAGGTTAATCACTGCAGTGTCCGATGCACTCTGAGCAGAAGGAAAGGAAACATTTCTTTCTATTCCTGATACAGCTAACATTCCAGCTTGGGGTTGAGGTAGAGCTTGAGCTTGTCAGTGGAGCTGTGTTACTGACAAAGCTTGTATGTGATGCATGGAAACTCAGAGAAGAGACTGAGCAAGGCTCTGGATCTCAGAGAATACTTTTACCACCCCTACGATAGTGACAGGAGATTTACAAACATTGTTTAATTCTCAAAGGCACTGGAGTGATCGCTGCCTAATCTTTTTAAAGTGGCTTGTAGAGGGATGTCTTTTTAATTTCTTTAAAACACAGCGCTTTTGCTTAAATACTGTGAAAGACGGAGAGTTGAAGAAGCATCAGACTTCTTTGAATCCTGTTTGTTTGACCTTTGATAAACTTAGCACTTAGAGTAGTCAGCTTTTTTAAAAAAATAGTTGCTGCTCATGCTCGTGAGTGCTGAAATTTTTCAGAAAATTTATAAAGATCGTTTTGTGATTCATTTTTTAAAGTTGGAAAAACATCTTAGAGCTGTTGGGCTTTATTGTCATAATTTTGCATACAGATTTAAGGACTTGTGGGGAGAAATTCATTATTTTGTTGCAGAAAGACCAAAAAAACTAAGCGACGCTTTGAAGAGGTGGAGAAATCAGTTTTCATAACGTGCACGGTCTCCGGGGACAAAAATCCCAAATCCAGAGCAGCGCATAGCACACGCGAACCATGCTTTATAGCTGCCCCTGGAGTTCATTGATCTGCAAATATACTCCCTCCCCCCAAAGCCCTGAAGGGAGAATTCTTTTTATCTACCCTTCCCCCAGGTATGCTTAGGTTCAAAACAAGGCCCCCTGCTTTTGGAGGGACAGGGCTTTGTTTGGTTTAATGGCCTAACACTCCTTTGCAGAACCAGCCTTCCTCCTCAATTTTAGGAGCAGATCAACACTGGGTCATTAGAAATTAATTTAACACGTGGGGAAATGGTATACGCCTTATGATGGATGTCTGGAGGATGTAGATGTAGAAGTTGACTTGGGACTGAGGAATAGAAGGAGAATTTATTACTGGGGAGCTTCCAGGGGAATGGAAGTTAACACAGGGTCTGAGTGTGGTGGGCCCGTTGGGGAGAGAGCTTTGGAAGTAGCCCAAACTCATGTCAGATGTCAAAGAGTTGTTGGAGGTGGTGGAGGTGGTGGAGGAGGAGGAGGAGGAGGAGGAGTGGGGGCGGGGTGTTAGGAGTGGGCAGCTGCCTGGCGGGAACAGTAACGAGCAGCAGGGAGGTAGTTGCCCACTTTCTGCATTCTGAAGCATTCATTGGGCCCAGGTTATCTGTTATGAAAATGCTGGGAAGTAGGAATTCCCAAGAATCTTTTCCAAAGACCCTTATGTATTTATTTTTTTTTTGAAAAGATAATAAATGCACTTGGAAAACCAAAAGCAAAGAGTTTGAAACATGTATAGAGGGGGAAAGGTCTCTTTCCCCAGGGTTATCTGCTACTCCTGGAAAGTTAGCACCTCAAGAAAGGCCCTTCCCCTGCCCGCTGGCACGTTTGCTTGGTCATTTCCTCCTATTTTTATGCTTATTCATCCTGTGGCCTGCGTTCTCTGTGACATGCCTATTTTTTTTCCACCCTCCTGTGGGGAGAGATAACATTCTCAGGACTTAATTCTCATCTGATATGTTTTATTTTTAACCAGCCTCTACATCCTTTCCTCTTTGCTTCTTATTTTCATGAGTCTTTTCTGCTTTTTTTCTCTGCCTTTTCTGGCTTCCTCAGAAGGTGTGAGCAGAACATCCGGTTATAATATATTGCGCCAGGGTTTGGGGTCCAGAGCAGCTGCTCAGGGTACTGGGAACCTGGCTCAGCTTCTGAGGGCGGAAAAACTTTCTCCTCTGCCCACGTTCCTTCCTGTTTTAAATTGGGCAATTCACTCTTATCTCCTCCTCCCGCTCAGGGCTATCTGTGAATTTCCTTTTGTCTGTGAATTGATCTTATCTTGATGAAGGAAACACCTTTAAAAAAACAAGACAGCTGTGGTTTGCAGTGATTAGAAGGGACTGAATGTCCCCTTGGCAGTGGCCTTGCAGCCACTTAGGGCTCCGCAGTGTGACTGAGCCTCGACATGGTGATTCCAGGACTGAGATGAATGAAAGCAGCCAGTGTCCACCCAAGTGCAGGGGTTCTGTTTGTTTTGCGTGTCATATGACCTCTGACTGCAGCTTTCCCAGACAAGCATGGTAGGAGTCAGCTGACCTCCGCTAGGTTAAGTACATATACATTCTTTTTTTTTCCTTTTTCGCCTTTGCCCTGACACGCCCCCTCCCCAAATATGACTAAATATGGTTATGGCTGAAAGTTCTCCAACTAACACTGGGGTAAACCTGAGAGTGGCGTGGGGTTTGCATTCCCAGAGAAGGCTGTGCATGGGAGCGTGAACTTCATGGCCTCCAACTGCATTTAGTTCTCAGTGGACCGGTCTTCCCGCAAGTATCACTTAGCTTTGTCACACATCCCATATACAGTTGCTATGCATTTCCTATGACACTGTGACAGGTACTTGGAAACAAAAGCTGCAAACAAAAAGAGATCCGTGGTGCAGCTTCAGAGCATGGCAGACTAATATCAGAGGATCTGAGAATAATATCGCTAAGATGTAAGCACTTGATCATGTACCAGCCAGGGTCCTGGGAAGAAATAGATGACGTACAAATTAGGATAATTGGAGGAGAGTTAAATAAAGGGACTTTTTAAAACCAAAGTTGGGAGGGTAAACCACCAGAGATAGCGAGCAGAGCGCAGTACCACGCAGGCGAGAAGGGGTGGCCAGGGCGGACCGGTGTGGATGGGGGAGGGGAAAGGCGGTGCATCACCTAGTTCCCCACAGGCTGTTGGGCTGTTTCTCTGGGAAGGGGATGTGGGCGGGGCAGGCCCCTCGACATCACACAGGGTCTCATTCACTCTTTTGGTCCTTGTTAAAAATAGAAGTGAAATAATTGCACGTAGTCTCGCTTAACAAAAGGTGAGAGCTATGTTTGACTAAACAATGTGCTGAAGTAGGGGTAGGCTGCGTGCTTGCCTCCTCACACGTGCACTGATTTGTGAGTCATTTACTATTGGATGTCCTGGCCCTAAGCGCCTGAGACACAGGAAGTAAGTTTCAGAAGGAGGTGAAGGTGGAGCAGAAGGAGGTTGGGTGTCCGGAGCTGGAGGGGGGGGTGAGATGGGGGTGGAGGTGCGGGGGAGGGGAAGGGGAAGGAGGGAATGGCACCCTGCTGTGTGGCAGCAGCCTAAAGCACTTTTTCCTCTTTTCCCATTTCCCAAGGTGGGTTCTGTCTGGCAAAGTGGAGGGAGTGGATGAGTAATGGCCGGACTGAGCCTTGAGCTGTACAAATTCGATCACGTCTGAAACCCACATCGGAGCCAGTCTTGGGAGTGACCTGTATAAATGAAAGTCATATTATTATGAAGTTTCAGCTTCAAGGAGAGTAATTATATCATGGCCATTTCTTTCCTTATAAGATTATGGCCAGGGGCTTCTTAAGGGGGAAAACTACTCTGCATTTACCGTAGGTACTAGTTAGTATTTCCCCCGAGTCCCAGCCATGTGTTTCCCCTGCTCCCCTAGTGGGCCCCGGAGGTGGCCTCCTCATAAAATCCAGCTATTTCAAGGCTGTTAGCCACACTCCACCACCTCGCAAAGCAGAGAGAGGCCTTAGTGTCCGGCAACACCTGAAGGCCTGAGCTCCTTCACAGCTGCTGCTCCTGTCACGAAACAGCCAGGCTCGGCCTCGGAGGCGTCCTTAAAGGTCAGCTGTTCCTCCTTCAGAAGCTTGAGTTCCTCGCCCCCAGTGACGCCTTTTTCTTCAAGACAGCCCGGGGCCCAGCTCTGCCCCCTGCCCACAGGGTAGAAAGTGTGGCGGTGCCAGGCCGAAGGTCTGGACCCAGGAGCTGGTTCTCCTAGTGTTTTCAAGCCCGGAAAAGGTGAAGCTCTGACATAAGGGAAGGAAACTAGCTACACGGTGAGACACTGGACGTTCTTGGGTAAATGGTGCTGCTTTGGGGGAATTAAACAGCACAAACAGGCAGGGAATGTCGCGAGCAGCTAAGCACTGAGTGTGTCTATGAGATGTGGGTGACTCTCTTAGATGCTGAGAGAGCGCCGGTAGCTTGGGGTGTGACACTTCATCCCCAGTTCCTCATAGCAGCTTGGCAGATGGTAGGGAGGCACCATGGTTTATTGGAAACAGCATAGACTTTGGGGTCAGGTCTGGTTGTGAAATTCAGTTCAGCTGTTTTTAACTGTGCGCCTGTGTGAGGTGTCTGTGCCTCGGTTTCCTCTATAACTTTGCTTAATGATTACGTGATAACTCACTCACACAACGTCTCCTGTCCCGCCTGAATCTGGGTCCTCCTAAATCAGAGGTGTTTGTGCCTGAAGGACAAATGCAAGTCTACTGAATTTGGATGTTGAGGGAGCTGCCCGGCCGTTGTGGCCTCAGGAGTCACTACCAGGTAAACGGGCAAGAATGAGTGACAACAGCACAGCCCGAGGTAGGCTGGAATGATTGCTGAAGCTGCCCACGGGATAGTCAGAGAAATATGGGTGGCACATATGCAGGGCTTCCCCGGGGTCTGTCCTAGGATGACCATGCCCGGAATACAGGGTAACAAGCAGTTCTAGCGGCACTCCTCAGGCGGCACTGACTGGGCTCAGCTCCTCCAGGAGTGAGGGTTTAGGGGTCCTGTTCCAGGTAAAGAGCCCCGGACAGCTGTGGAGCTGGTTGAAGGAAGAAGAGGTGCAACAGGGAGTGATGAAGTTAGACAGTTCCCAATGTACTGCCTCTCAGCTCCAAATCCTCCCTTCGTTGCCTTGATAATGGAGCTAGACACTGTAGCCATTTCTCCTTTGCCATTGGGCACATGCTAAGCTTTGTTAGACGGTGCTGGAGGGGCATCGCAGGAGGAAAGGGAGTCTTTCCGTTTGCAGGCGCTCCTGTTCTGCTTGCCCCAGCATTGCCTGTGGAATATGTTGAAGGCCTCCGAGGCCTTATCCTCCTGTAATTTTTAGTATATATATATTTTTATTGATTTCAGAGAGAGAAAGGGAAGAAACATCAATGATGAGAGGGAATCATTGATTGGCTGCCTCTTGCACATCCTTCACTGAGGATTTAGCCTGTAAACCAGGCATGTGCCCTG
>PVJC01034079.1:0-19017 GCA_004026665.1 Murina feae
GAGAAACGGTTAATTTTAATATTTCGCTTTTATTAGTTTAGATGAATGTAAATAAACAAATGAAATGCTGAAATTGCTAGCAAAAGGAGAGACATGCATGCTCTAAACAGTTTTCTCCTCATTTCTCAAGAGCTCTGAAGCAAGGGTTTGGTTCCCTGATCAGTGTTGTGCTGCCAGGGAGTGAGAAGAAAAAACTAGCAAAGTCCAACTTCTTTATTTCTTTTGTCCTTCAAGTGTCAGAGGCTGTTGTGATCAAATATTAACCTTTCAGGTCAAGTGCTGAAGCAGAAACATCAAACATTAAATCAGAATAAGCTGCTGAAAAACCAACAGGACCACAAAACTATGGCTGAAGTATTTTCTTTTCTAATCCATATTACCTTAAACAGTGGTATTGTAATAATTAGCAAGTCAAGGCAAAGCATTAACTAATAAAGGATTATTAGACTTAAGGAGATATTTGCAACTGTAAATATCTTCTATATGGAAGTAAGAAAGATCCAAGTGTAGTTGGGAAGTGGTAAGAATTTCAGTTACTAGGTAAACCTAGTTCATATCTATACTAATAAAAGGGTAATATGCTAATTAGACTGGGTCAACTGGCCATCAACCGGATGTCCAACTTCCTTCCAGACAAAGCTATGGTGGTGGGAGCTGAGGCAGAGACAGTTAGGGGCTAATCAGGCTGGCAGGGGAGAGCAGTTAGGAGCGAGATTGGGGTGGCAGGGGGTTAGGGGCAATCAGGCTGGCAGGGGAGGGCAGTTGGGGGTGATCAGACCAGAAGGGAAGGCAGTTGGGGGTGACCAGGCTGGCAGAGGAGGGCAGTTGGGAGTGAGATCAGGCTGTCAGGGGAGGGCAGTTGGGGGCGAACTGGCCTGCAGGGGAGGGCCATTGGGGGCAACCAGGTCTGCAGGGGAGGACCGTTGGGGGTGACTAGGCTGGCAGGGGAGGGCAGTTGGGGGCATTAGGCTGGCCGGCAGGTGAGTGGTTAGGAGCCAATAGTCCTGGATTGTGAGAAGGATATCCGTCTGCTGGTGGAATTGGGCCTAAACCAGCAGTTGGACATCCCCTGAGAGGTCCCAGATTGGAGAGGGTGCAGGCCAGGCTGAGGGACATCCCCCTTCCATGCATGAATTTCGTGCACTGGGCCTCTAGTTTAATAAGAAAAGCTCAGAAAGAGAGCAAACTTATCAAAAATTGGGATCCATGTCTACCAAGACAGCTCCTTTAATGTCAACCTTCCTTAAAGATTTATATTGAAATAATGGAAGTTTTTGGAGACTTACTTTAATCGAAGACAAAGAGTAAGCAAAGATCTTACCACTTTCTGCTAAAGCAGCAGCAACTTCATTGAGAGTGGAATAGATATTGCAGGCAGCCCATCGGCACTGAGCTCCCAGAGCACCCAGAGTTTCCATCAGCACCTATATTAAAGAGAAAGCAGGAGATGAGCAACTTCTCTATAAATCTGTTTATTTCTAATTTTAAACATAGTTAAAAAAATTTAACCCACTAATTTCATCCTGATTTATTTTAATATTTAAGATAGAGATAGCATTCTTTTTTAAGAAGGTAATATATCACCTACCTCTTTGATTAAGAGCTTTGGTTAAAAAGCTTGCTTTAAAATTTCTTGACAGTGGTTAACTCTGAGTACTGCTAATTTTCATTTTAAAGGTTTTTATTTAGTATCTATAATAATAAGAGCATAATATGCTAATTAGACTGGACAGCCGAATGACCTTCCAGATGAAGCCAGGACTGCAAGGGCTGAGGCAAGCCTCTGCAGCTGCAAGGGCCGTGCCCCTTGCATGAATTTCATGCACTGGGCCTCTAGTATTTCTATAATGAAGAAAAATAGTCTCCTAAAATCCCATGTTTCAGAATCCTACTCTATAGTATATTTCTATACTAAATGAAAAGTCTAATTAAAAATATGCTTCAATCTAAAAAAAAAACACACTTGTAAACAGCTTCAATTCTAAAAAACACTTGTAAACAACTTCACTAATGTAGGCTAACTGTTTCATATAATTTGTCCAAGGCCACACAGTAAGTTAGTAGCAGAACTACTCATATTTCTAAATTTCTAATCTATACTACCTTTCAATATCTGATTACATTTTTTTACCTCTTGTTTTATTTTTTACCTTAAGGAATTTCTAAATTCCTACAACTTAGGAATTTTGAATTTGTCAAACAAAAGAATGACACAGAGACTTACCTACAAAGCAACATAAATTAACTATATGGCCTAGTCTAGTTTGGCTCAGTGGATAGAGCATTGGCCTGCAGACCAAAGGGTCCTGGGTTTGATTCCACTCAAGGGCACATACCTCAGTTGCAGCCTCCTCCCCAGCCCAAACCCTGATCAGGGCTCCTGCAGGAGGCAATCAGTGGATGTGAGACGCATCGATATTTCTCTCTGTCTTTCCCTCTCTCTAAAAATCAATGGAAAAATATCCTCGGGTGAGGATTAAAAAATAATAATAAAATAAATTAATTAATTGTAAAAGTTATTGGGATCAAGAATATAAAACCTATTCAAATAAATGTGAGCCAAGACTGCTGGTTATTAGGGCACAAGTAGAAAGAAGTGAAGGCAGATAGGAATGAGAGGAGGACAGAGCTTAGGACCCAACTTTAAATCATTGCCATTTAGAAGAAGTAGCTAGGAAATCTGGTTAGAAGGAACTATGAAACACACCTAAAAATATAAATAATCCAAGTCTACTAGAAACATAGATAGGAAACTGTTAACTATAAGTTATTTCTGAAGCATGGGATTATAGGAGACTATTTGCTTGTTTGTTTTGTTTTGTTTTTATTTTTGTTTTCTAGAGAGACTGTTTTTCTACATTATAGATTGTGGTAATGTTTGAATATTGTAAAGTAAACATAATTGCTTTTGTAATCAGACAAACAGATTAAAAATAAAACAGCAATTCCTTTGTAATTAATTTTTAAAGGAAAAATAAAAAAATGTGGGAAGGGTACATTAAAATTGGTAAACTAATTTTAACTACTCTGATTAAAAAAAAAATCTGTATTGTTGAAAGTACTACATATGTCCCCCTTTCCCCCCCATTGACTTCTTCTAGCCTCCCTCTCCCCCAACTAGGCCTTCACCACTCTATTGTGTGTGTCCATGGGGTATGCATATATGCATACAAGTTCTTTGGTTGATCTCTTCCCATCCACCCACCCTCCTCCACCTTCCCTCTGAGATTCCAGTCTGTTACTCTGATTCAGAATACTCTAGGAAAAGTAGAAAGGAACTGTGAAGGGTGGTAATATTCAGTGAGCCTGGAGGTAAAAAAGAACCTAGATATAATTTAGCAACATTGAGACAGTACAGAAGCACTTACTATTTAAAGCCACCACACTGAAGTCTCATGTCCCTGCCTGGGGAAGCCTAGAAAAGGGTCCAAGAGCATTTCTGCCTCAATTCATTGGTCTATAGCTCCACAAAGAGAGAGCTTTTCAATTTATTATCTTAATTTTGGGCTGCCAAAGTACTCTTTTCCTCAGAGAACATGTAACCCAGAAAAAGTTTCATGGGGAAGATGCTAACAGCAGACGTCTGTGTCTTGAGGAATCTTTGCTGTTCTTAGTGAGGAATGTGGACAAGTAAGTGTTGTTTCAGGGGACAATTTTTTGAAAGTTGATCTAGCCATAAAAATGACCTGGATCTTGCCCTAGCTGATTTGGCTCACTGGATAGAGTGTTAGCCTGTGGACTGTAGGGTCCCAGGTTCAATTCTGGTCAAGGGCACATGCCTGGTTTGTGAGCTTGATCCCCAATAGGGGGTGTGCAGGAGGCAGCCAATCAATGATTCTCTCATCATTGATGTTTCTATCTTTCTCTCCCTGTTCCTTCCTCTCTGAAATCAATAAAAATATGTTTTGTTTTGTTTTTTAAAAATGACCTGGATCTTACAAATCCTATAGAAGATTCTAGACCATTTCCAAATACACCAATTTCCTATGTGGTCTCATATGGTGGGCAACTTAGTATCTATTACATCTTTGATGGTGATTAAGTGAGTGGTTCTCAACAGAGGAACTTTGGGAAACTGTGGGGCATATTTCGTTATCACAATAATTGGGAGGATAGTGCTATTGGCATTTAATGGGCAGGGCCAATTTGAAAATGCAAGACAGTCTTTTATAACAAGAAGCCATGCCACAGCTAGTTCATTGGGACAATTTTTAAATATTCCAATGAACTAACTGTATTACCCTGGACCAATTATTTACACTCTCTGAGCCTCAACTTGCTCATTTATAAATTGAAACTAGGAGTACCTGCTTTACATAGCCATTATGAGGATTAATGAACTAATACTTATTAAACTCGTAATATAGTGCTTGGCAAGTTGCAAGCACCTAACGGCTGGGGTATTATTAACTCCTAGCGGGCTGGTGCATGGATTTGTGCACAATGAAAGGGAATCTGGTGTGGTGAACCAGATTCGGGGCTGACAGGGCCCCAGCAGCAAGCTAATCCATGGCTGATTCTGTGAGGAATCAGGCTCCCTAATCCCTCCTCTCTGGGTCTGAGATGTGGGTGAACCAGATTCGAGCTGACAGGGTCCCAGCAGCAAGTTAACCTACCTGTCAGAGTGTTCATACCCTGGTGGTCAGTGCATGTTATAGCTACCGGTTGTACAGCTGAATTGTCACTTAGGCTTTTATTCTATACTAGGGGCCCGGTGCACAAAAATCTGTGCACGGGGGGCGGGAGGGGGGGGTACCTCAGCCCAGCCTGTGCCCTCTCGCAGTCTGGGACCCCTCTGGGGATGTCCACCTGCTGGTGTGCCTGGCCAGCCTGGGTGAGGGGCCAATGTCTGTTTGCAGGCTGGCCAAGCTCCCCATTGGGGACCCTCACCCCAGGGGGTGTGGCAAGCCTGGGTGAGGGGCTGAGGGCATTTTTTAGCCTGGCCACAGCTCTCACTGACCCTCTGGGCCATCTGCCTGGGAAGCGATTGGGTGGCCGTGGCACAGGCAGGGAGGTTTCAGGACTCCCTGCCTGTGCCCCTGGCCAACCGATGGCCTCCCAGGGCCACCGGCTGGACCCGCCCCCGGAGGCTTCCGCCTGGGAGGCGATGGGGTGGCAGTGGTCACTTCATGGCCTCCCAGGAAGGAGCCTCCGGGGCCTGGCCGGCTGGTCCCGCCCACGGAGGCTCCCGCCTGGGAGGCGATCGGGTGGAGGCGATCGGGTGGCACCGGATGCCTTCCCAGGACGGAGGCTCCCAAGATGGCAGAGGCCGCAGCCCCAGAGAAGCTGCACACCCAGGCTGTGGCCTCTGTCATCTTGGTTAGGCTGATTTGCATTCAGTCATTCTGATTGGCTGGTGGGCGTGGCTTAGGCATCCCAAAGAAATGGTTAATTTTAATATTACGCTTTTATTAGTTAAGACTAGAGGTCCGGTGCACAAAAATTTGTGCACTGGGTCGGGGGGGTCCCTCAGTGTGGCCTGTGGCCCCTCGCAGTCTGGGACCCCTGGGGGGGATGTCCACCTTCTGGCTTAGGCTCGATCCTGTCCGTGATCGCAGGCCAAGGGGAGAAGCCACCTGTCCCTGATCGCAGGCGTGGGGGAGAAGCTGCCTGTCTGTGATCACCGACAGGCGGCTTCTCTGTGGGCGGCCTGAGATCAGGGACAGGCGGCTTCTTCCCCCGGCCTGCGATCACAGACAGGTGACTTCTTCAACTCCCAGCAGAAGCTGAGGTTTCAGGCACTGGAGCCAGTCTTCTCTGTCTCCCCTGCCTTCTGAGTCTCCAACAGGCCTGGAGCGGCCAGAGCCAGAAGGCCTTGCAGGGTGGCTGTGGCTGGCTCTGGCCTCCGCCATCTTTGTTGGGTTAATGTGCATATCACTCTGGATTGGCTGGTGGGCGTGACCAGTGAGAGTGGCTTAACATAGCAGAGAGAGGGCTAATTGGCATGTTGTCTATTATTATATAGGACTAGAGGCCCAGTGTACGAAATTCGTGCATGGAGTGGGGGTAGGTGGTGGTGGTGGTGTCCCTCAGACCAACCTGCACCCTTTCCAATCTGGGACCCCTTGAGGGATGTCCGACTGCCCGTTTAGGCCTGATCCCACTGGTAGAATCGGGCCTAAACAGGCAGTCGGACATCCCTTTCACAATCCAGGACTGCTGGCTCCCGACCTCTCACCTGCCAATTGCCCCAACCACTCCCCTGCCAGCCTGATCAACGCCTAACTGCTCCTGTGCTGGCCTGATTGCCCCTAACTGCCATCCCCTTGCCAGGATGGTCCCCCACAACTGTCCTCTCCTGCAGGCCTGGGTCCCCCTCAACTGCCCTCCCCTGTAGGCCTGGGTCCCTCACAACTGCCCTCCCCTACAGGCCTGGGTCCCTCACAATTGCCCTCCCCTGCAGGACTGGATCCCCCCCAACTATTCTCCCCTGCAGGCCTGGGTCCCCTCCAATGGCCCTCCTCTGCCAGCCTGGTCCCCCCCAACTGTCCTCTGCAGGCCTGGGTCCCCCCCAATGGCCCTCCTCTGCCAGCCTGGTCCCCCCCAACAGTCCTCCTCTGCCAGCCTGGTCCCCTGCAACTGTCCTCCCCTGCAGGCCTGGGTCCTTCCCAACTGCCCTCCCTTGCTGGTCATCTTGTGGTGGCCATCTTTGACCACATGAGGCAGCCATCCTGTGATGGTCAATTTGCATGTTACTCTTTTATTAGATAGGATAATAAAAGCCTAATATGCAAATCGACCAAATGGCAGAACAACCGGTTGCTATGACATGCACTGACCACCAGGGGGCAGGCGCTCAATGCAGGAGCTCCTCCCAGCCTGCAGGATCCAGGTCAGCCAAGGCGTGAGTTAGCAGCCTCCCCCCCCCCCCCATTGCCCCACCAGTCGTCCCACAGATCAGCCCTGATAGCTAGCCAGGTCTAGGGACCCTACCCATGCACGAATTTCATGCACCAGGCCTCTAGTATATATAGATTGTTAAGTGGAGAAAGAAAAAAGACTTACAGCAGTCTGAGCAGTGATGTGTGTGCAGCCCACAATTTTGGCTCCAGCCAAAGGTTTTTCTCCTTGAGCTCTCTTCCTCAAAGCCATCAGGGCTGGCATTTCTGAAAAGGCCCAATATATACACAGCAATATTAGAGAGGAGGGAATGCGAAAGAAAGAATAAAAATTTTATTCTCTTAAAACTCTTCCCCTGATGAAGTTCCCTGTTAGATTAGGGTTTTTAAGGGATCACAATAATAAATCTGACCTTTCTTTCATTAGGGGCTTTGGAGGCAAATGCTCCGGTGTTCTGATTTCCTATATCCCAGGCCTCTTTATCTAGTCCCTTTCCCTTTCCCTTGTAGAGGAATTCCTTATAGACCTGCCAGTTGTCTCCCTTCCCACAATGTTTTTGGAGCTCAGATTATTTTTTTGTTACAAGTAGTCTTCCACATCACAATGAAATTTCATAAGCTACTAGGCCGCAGGACCAGAAAAGCGATTAATATGGACAAAGGATATAGGCAGCTCAAGAGGAAAAGGTGCTTTCTTTCTTTACCTTGTTCAGCAATTTCAATTTCTCTTCGTCCAAACTCTGCCTGTTTGATGTTCTTGACACAGAAGTCACTGCTTCCCTTAGAGTTCTTTTGTTGCTTGTCCCTGGGAGATGTCTCATCATCAGAGCTATCTGTATATGATGCCGCTGAAAGGACAGAATAAAAAAACCCTCAGGGGGAAAAATGGCTTCCTTTAAAACTCCAAACCATGGAGGGAACTGAAGTCATCCAGCACTACACACATGAACACATTTGGTAAGCACCTAAATGGCACTGTGGAGCTGTCCCCACCATCTTCTATGGAAAGTGCTACCCAGGGGTCAGAAAGAGGAAGCCGAGAGAGTTTGTCCAAGACATTCCCCCTGGATAGCATTAACTTGGAATCTAGGGCTCACTTTATTTTCAGAAGAATGTAGAGGTCCTTGCAAAAATAGAGAGACTGCATCATGGTAGCAATAGGTTAAAGTTTTAAATGCAAGATCAGGGTCATGAACCTAGGGGTTTCTGGGATTCTAGCTACCTTTCTTGGTCTGCTGCTTAAATAACTGATGTAATTTGTGTTTTAATACAATAACTAAATAGATTAGACCTAGAATTTAAGGAACCCATGGGAAAGTAATTAAGAACCACACAAAAAGTGTTTGTATGCCATAACAAAGCTTTCTTTTTCAAGACTGGCTCTGATGAGGCTGAACTATGCCTGCAAGACCCAATTAGACACTGACAATGAAGTATTCAGCCTGCTCTCCCTTACTGCTGGCCTCCACTGGTCCTGCATTAGGCATTTTAGAATCCCAGAGAAATGATAAATCCTCTTTGGTATAATAAAATGCTCTCAGACAAACCCATTTAGCAATACACACTAGAAGGTGAAAGGTATGACTTTTGACTGTGGCTAATAGGCAGCAGCAGTAGCTGCTGCTATTCCCATGATTAACTGAGGTCTTTCTAGTCTTCATTTAATTCTGTAGTTGTTGGTTGTTTGCTGGATAATTTGAATCAGTTTCCTTCCCTGATTTATGTTTAAGGTTCTGTGGGTAGTTTCTTCCTAAGGAGTCATCAAGTTTTGGGGGGAAGAAGGTTGGGGAACATAAAGTACTGTCTATATATTTCCCAATGGAGATAAGAAGTACTTCCATCACCTTTAAGGGGAGAGACCTGCAAAGTCTCAGAGCACCTGAGGTCTCTAGTACTCTGATCTACTTATATCCAGAGAATTAGGACATTTTTGGGATTTCTTAGCCAAGGGTCTATCTCTGGGAGGGCTGTGAAAGGCAAGTCTGACCTTGCCCAGTTAATCAGGCATGGCACTACAAAATGTTTGGGCAGCAGGGACCTCGGTGTCTCTCATGGAGCTGGAAAACAACTGCAGAGCAAAGTCCTAACATGAGGCAACAAGAATGAGCTTGAGTCACCAGGGGAGGTGAGGAAATTAATAAATCCCCAAAGAGACTTTTGTTCTTGAAAGGAGCTAATCTGTACAAAAAGTCTGTGGTTCTCCCTCCTAGGGTGAGTGAGAGCTCAAAGTACCTTTGGCAACAGAGCCCAGAAACAGCTTCCTGGGCAGTCATCTGTTTCACTAATCAATACTCAGAATAGCTTATGAGTTGGAAGCTAAGGGAACCATGCTTCTACCACCTGAGAGAAGAAAATAACAGCCCTCCCTAATGGGGTGGCTGATCCAATTTATAGGATAATTGCTTTTGAAGAAATTGTTTACATTCAGAACACAGAAAATTCAAACCTTTTTCCAGAGCCATGATGATTTTTATGTCCTCAATGGCCATTTAAATATAGTGGTTATGTGTTCTGGAGTCAGACAGACTTCGGTTGAAGTCTCAGTTTCTGTTTCCAAGTGAATAAAGTAGAGATGATACTAAAACCTATTTAATAGGGTTGTTAATTCATTCATGTGTTCAGTCATTCAAATTCACACAAAAAATCAACAACATTTTATTGCATATCTGCTATGTACCAGGCACATTCCAAGTGCTTGGGATAAGGACTGATATAGGCTGTCTTTACCTTCATTGAGTTTTCATGAAATAACTAATTAGGAAAGTAATCATTTAGAGTTTTTCTTTCCTTGTGGTTATAATATGTACTATGAAGCAGACTGTACAACAGACAGAAATGGCTTATCAGAGTCAAGTTATTAAGAAGATTGAATAAGATAATGTAAGTCAAGTGTTTAGTGCAATGTTTAGTGTAAAGCACTCAGTAAATGATACCTGATATTACCACCAGCTTTTACACATATTTTAAATGCAGTAGCACACATAACATCTTCAAGGGTTCTTATTCAGCTTTAGAATTTTGAATGGGAAAGGAATAACATACATTCAATATTATTTAACAGTTTTTTTTCTACCTCTGCTATTTGTTAATCTATCTAAGCAGCAGGTGGTTGGGCTGGCAGTGATTGAAAAGGTAGAGGCTGGAGTCCTGACTACCCAGAATGGCTCTCCTCTCCTATGCCTCTTACAGCTTCTGAAGGTGAGTCAGGGGGGAAAAAACAAACAGAAAACTACGACAAACCCCAAAATTTCCCCTTAAGAGAAGCACACTAATTTTTAACTTGAGTTGTTTTCTTCCAACTCAAAAAAAAAGAGTTATTTGTACCACTTTCCCGTTCTAAAATGAGAAAAAGAACACCCCCCCAAACAGTATTCTATTGTCTTAACAGCAGTTAATTGGTTGTAGTTAGTTCAACCAATGCGGGTTTTGTTTTTGTTTTTTTTTTGAGCCAAAATAAATTTGTTTTCAAAGAGCCCTTGATGTAGGTCTGTTATCAGGTAAGAAAGAAAAGTACCAGTTGTCTAGATTATAAAAGTACGTGAATGCAAAATGGCTGACAGGCCCAGGCTGAGTGTTACTTCTGCAAGCATAGTGGGAAGATTATTCCTGAACTAGTGTGACATTCATTTTTTTAATCCATACTCATTGCTGCCACTATACTTAAAATACCACACTCATGAAAATAGTTGAGATAGCCTTAAACATTTTCCTGGGAAAAAGTAGAGAAATACAACACATATGTATACACACACTTGAAAAGTTTCTAAAGTGTTTGTTCTTGTCAGCAAACTCTGAAGCCCAGAGTCATGATTTAATTAAAAATGAATGAGCAATCACCAAGGCAATAACTGACTGAAGTACAGGCCTGAGACCTCAGCTCTTGCTTCACTTCTAATTAGTTATGTGACCAGTTTTCAATTTATCCAGCTGTAAAATAGGGTGTATGACAGAGCCCCTCTCTCCCTTTCCTCTAACTAAAACCAGAAAAATCTTATGAATAAATAAGATAATACCAAAAAAGATATAAAAGTAATATAAAGTACAATATAGTGTTCCCATGAGATGTTGTCTTGTTTCATGACATCCCAGAATCAAAGCATAACTTGATGAATCACTAATCCACAGTCTATCCCATAGAACATGCATACATATGTTCTACGGCTCACACCTGATGAAGTCTTACCTCCTAGCAGCTGTGATATTGTGGGTTATTGCTAGGAGAAGAAGCAGTCAGACTCCTGGTTGAATTAGTCCTATTAGACTATTTTAAGTCAGGCAATTCCTCTTGGGCCCAATCTATTCATTTGGTAATGGAAATAACAGTAGGGACCTGTGTGTCAATGTGCAGCAGATTTCACTGATGAGTAACACTCTAGAAACATGTGAAAAGCTATGTTAGCAACGAAAATACAAATAAACAAAATGTTATTATTTGAAAAAATATTAGAATACTTCAACCAATTATGACCTAAGAGACTGCAGTCTTCCCTCCTTATCCTTAACCAATTAATTCACTGCAAAGACAGCTTTTTCAGAAGTATATTACTGAGAATGATCTGGCTTTGAAGAAACATCTCCTGTTCATTTATTTTAATGAGGCTTTGTGCTTAAGGAGCTTTTAGAAGTGTTTTTTATATATAAAATAGTTTTAGGGGTTAATGCAGTCTTTTTCAACCTAGCATTAGCCTTGAGGCATCCATTAAATATATGAATTAACTTCTTTCCTATGCATCTCAAAGGGTACTAGTTATGACCCATCCTTTGAAGAACTAAGAAAAACATCTCTCATCATTTTCTGTGTTCTCTGATTCAGATGAGGAACCCTGGTTGAGAGAGCCTGGGAGAAGTTCCTAAATGAAAACATTTTGTAATGTCATAAGCTTCTTTTATCTGTTTACGTGCACAGAATATATCAGAGACCTCAACAAGGGAGTAAAGTATAATAAATCTCTGGACACCTTTCACCAATATTTACTCATTGAACACCTCTCATGTGTCAAACACAATTCCAAGTGCTGGAAACAGAACAATACAAAACAGGCAGAAATCTCTGCTCTCGTGGATCTCATGTTTAAGGGGAGAAAAGATAACAATAAATTAGTAAAAATATACATTATATGGTAAGTGCTATGGAGGAAAATTTGATAGGGAGTGTTGGATGAGTTGATATATATATATATATATATATATATATACATATATACACATATATACATATATATATAATTTTATTTTTTTATAATTTTATTGATTTCAGAGAGGAAGAGAAAGGGAAAAAGAGACAGAAACATCAATGATGAGAGAGAATCATCCATCGGCTGCCTCCTGCACACCTCCTATTGGGGATCGAGCTCACAACCCAGGCATGTGCCCTTAATTGGAATTGAACCCGGGACTCTTGGTCCACTGAGGCAGGGCTGTTTGTACAATTTTAAAAGAGAAGCCAGGACAGGGGTCTTTTGAGAGGGGTCTTTTGTTAAGAACTGGAGGTAAGACCCAGCTAGGTATCTTAGAGCATTCCAGACAGAGGGAATAGCAAGTGCCTAAGTCTTAAAGCAGGAGAGTTTCAAAATAACAAAATAACAGTAAGAAGGCTAGTATGACTGGAGTGAAACAAATAACTGGGGGAGGCAGGAGGTTTGAGAAAGTAGAGATGTGATTATAAATATAACACCTTGGTATACCTTGTAGGCCATTGTAAGAATTTTAGGCTTTATTCAGAGTGAGATTGGGAAGCCATGGGAGGATTCTGAGCTGAGAAGTGATATGACCTGAGTTATTTTAAAATAATTAATCTTGCTATAGTATTGTCAACAGACTGAAGAGAGGCAAGATTGGAACTCAGGAGCTCAGCTTTTAAGATATGGGAGGTTTGAGATGCTTAAAACACCCAAGTGAAGACTAAGTAGGCAATTGAATACAAAGATCTAGTACGTAGGGGAGAGATTTGAGCTGGGGATAAAATTTGAATATTAAATGTCACTACTATGTGGTATTTAAAACTATGAGACTGAATGAGGTCACTTGGGGAGAGAATATAAACAGAAGGGAAGAGGCCCAAAGATCAGTCTTTGGGGGTTCTGTAATGTTCATTTCTAGAGTCACTTTATAACGTATGCTGAAAGTGCGTTCCAAGTTCTTACTGACATGCATTTGCGTATCTTCTTGTATTTAGAAAGCTGTAAGTGAAATCCTTTATTCCTGGCTTTTCATTCGATTGGTTTGGAGCTTTTTCTGTGTTACCTCATATAATTTCCCACTGCCTGTTACTAATTCACAGGCTACAAGTTTTCCAGGCTCATACAACGAATCACACATGGACCTAAGACTAGAAACTAGTTCTCTCCCAACTCTCAGTGCAACACTCGAGACAGTAGGCCTCTCCATTCAGAGTATGTTTAGGAGGACTTGAAAACTGTTCATGGAGAAAAAATAAAACCTAAAAACAAAATGAGGTAACAGTATGTGTGACACAGATGCAAAAGAAAGAAACATATTTTTGGGATTCATTCTAAAAGCACTGAGTTTATGGAAATAACACTTCCTACAGATTAGTTCAGACCATGTCTGGAATATTATATACATAGGCATATATTTTTAAAGAAAAAATTAATCTGGAATATACCCAGATGAGGATAGCCTTGACAGTAGGATGCCCCCAAAATGGTGATTTTTATTTCTAATTCTAGGTAAAATCTTTAAATTCGAGGAATTGTAATACCAGGTTTTGGATTTGATCCCCAGTTGGGGTGGATGTGGGAGGCAACTGATCATATTTATGTTTCTGTCTCCTTTCCTCCCTAAAGTCAATTAAATAATAATAACAAAAATAAATTCCAATAACTAGAAGAGTTTATCAGGAGCGAAATAACTGGATAAATGAAGGGTTACCCTATCATTTAAAATGCTCCCAAAGAGGTCAAATAGCTATTTGGGTTGCCATCAAGGCAATTCCATGCATCCAGTAGAAAGCTTTAGAACTGATCTTTAAGTCCTTTTTCATTTCCAGAATGTCTTGACTTCAATGCTCTGGAGCTTAATATGTTTAAATAGATATATGTGGTTGATATATTTTTTTTACTATAAAAATGGCAACTTAAAAGGTTCAAGTTTTCCAGAGTGTCACCAGTTAATGTCACCCACCAATACATTTACTAGCCAACTATGTGTTTGCTTAGAAACCAAGTGCATTAATCACACTCTTCTAGGTAAACATATTTTGTGGGTATACTCTCTGCATGTAGGGGTTCACTGGGAAATCAAGCATTAATTTTTCTCTGCAGGAACACAGTTAGAAATATGGATCTAATGTGTAGGGAATAAATTGAGTTGGAGTTAAAATTTAGTATAGTTATTACTTAGTATCACCTTTAGATAACATGCACAAACTATTAGTCTAAAAGTTTATACCCTGTTTTACAATTCACATTTTCACAATTATTAAAGTTTCCAGAGTTATATTAGCTGGTTTATGAATTGTTAACACTGGTTATTTCAGCAGAATAAGATTGGTACCACATATGGTGTCTGCAGACAAAAATCTATAGGAAATGATCTCATGTGCTTTACATCATTCAGTTATTGTGGGGAGAAAGTAAAAAATGAAATGTAAAACTGTAAATAACAATCTATCAATCTAAAAGTTACAGTTTTCTAAGCAAGCTTTCTTCAAGTTTACATAACAAATACTGCTTTCCTAATTGTGTGAAGAACAAATAAAACTTCAGGTCATGATGAAAACTTTCTAATGAATATTACTACTTATAATGTGAAGAGATAACTCAGTTTCCTACCACATTCCAACACAAGAGCAAAATAAAATAGCTCCATATTAGATCAGACACATACTGGGCACTGTTGCACAAATGGCCAGTGCCTTCAAGGAGTTTTACATGGTAACAGCTCATCTGGCATTAAATGATAAGACTCAAGGCCCATATATTTGAATTAGTGCCACTGCAAGGGAAGAAAGGAGTAGTAAGCAATACAATATCACAGCTTAGAATAGAAGGCAAAGGGCTCACATAAACTAGCTACAATGTTTTCATGTTTGTTGGAGCAATTAAGGTTTTCCCCATTAATTTACAAATAGCAGATGGAAAGATGGGGAACCCCTCTTCTATTTTCAACACAAGTCTTAACACGTTTGTTTAGTGAAGTTCATCAGTGAGCAACATATTCCTTCCCACCCTCTGAATAAATCAGAACTCAGTTTCCTTAATCACCTTCTGCCTTTATTGGAAAAAGAGGCTTCTATTAAACTCTACGCTGAATCCCCAAGAGCAAGCATGTCAAACTTGCAGCCCATAAGTTGCATACCGCATTTATTTGGCCTGCGTTAGCCTTTGAGTTTGACATGCTTGCCCAAGAGGAATCCAAAAATTCTATCTAGAATTTTGGTCTGAATTTCAACTTAGAGACAAAGTGTTTATTCCAAAGCACAGGCTTGACCATGCTTAATTAGCTTTGGGTAGGCAATGGGGTCTATTGGTCATACCTCCATAGGTGAGTCCGTAAAAGTTCAGTACTCACCTGAACTGTAGCTGTCAGTAGATGACTGAGAAATAGAACGAGACAGAGAGCGACGTCCAATTTTGGTGGGACGTTTGTTGAATTCTTGCTTCTGGTCAGCAAATTGGATCTGCTAAGGAAAAGGACTCTAGTTACATAAAGGAAAATAAACACTGTTTTGAGATAACATTTCAAGGTAATTGCTAACTGTACCGACCCATTTTTAGAATGTTAACACTCTGGAGAGAAGAATGACTTTTCATTCTTTACTTACTAAATTTTCATCAAATTTAAATATTCGATCCACTCTCTGACTATATGCTTTTATTTTATTACTAGAAGCCCAGTGCATGGATTTGTGCACTGGTGGGGTCCCTCAGCCTGGCCTGAGCCCTCTCACAATCCAGGACCCTTCAGGGGATGTCAAGGAGCCAGTTTCGCCCCGATCCCCGCAGGCCAGGCCAAGGGACCCCATCAGTGCACAAATCCATGCACTGAGTCTCTAGTATGCATATAAGGTCTTTGGTTAATCTCTTCCTGCCCACCCCCTCCCCCGCCACCCTCTGAGATTCATTAGTCTGTTCCATGTTTCCATGCCTGTGGTTTCCACTCCTGCGTTGAGCATCTGCCCCCTGATGGTCAGTGTGCATCACAGCTACTGGATGGTCACTTAGGCTTTTATATATATAGATTATTATTATTTTTTAATTATTTTTAAAAATCCTCACCTAAGAGAATGGAAGGGAGAGAAACATTTACTGGTTGCCTCCTGCACATGTCTCCACTGGGGTCAGGGATTGAACCTGCAACAAAAGGTATGTGCCCTTTGACTAAGAATCAACCTTCGACCCTTTGGTCCATGGGCCACCACTCTAACCACTGAGCAACCAACCAGGGCTATATGCTTTTTACAATAAAATTGTGACAAAAATAAAAAATAAAAAAAAGAGAGAGAATGAGATGTTCTGGTTAAAATTAATTTTTAGAAAGTTGAGTCATACTCAGAAATTCTTTCTATACTTTCACTGAAAAGAATTTTGAGACTATTCCAATTTTCAACTATCTAGATGAGAAACTGCAAGGTACAGGAAGGTAAAGTGACTTGCCTTCAAGGTTTTAAGATTCTCAGGAAATGGTTTGGTATAATGAAAAAATACATAGGCTTTCCATTCACACAGAACATTCCTGGGACTGCATTAAAATACTGGCTATGTAGCCCTAACTGGTTTGGCTTGGTGGATAGAGCATCAGTCTGTGGACTCAGGAGTCCCTGGTTCGATTCCAGTCAAGGGCATGTACCTTGGTTGCGGGCACATCCCCAGTAGGGAGTGTGCAGGAGGCAGCTGATCAATGTTTCTCTCTCATTGAGAGAAACTCTCTATCCCTCTCCCTTCCTCTCTGTAAAAAATCAATAAAAAATATTTTTTAAAAATAAAATAAAATACTAGTTATGCCATTCACTAGCTATGTGATATTGGTCAAGATGTTTCTATGAGCCTCATTTACTCTAGTATAAGAGTAATATGCAAATTAGCCATCATTCCAAGACACCTAAGCCACGCTCCTAACCAAGCCATGCCCACCAGCCAATAAGAGCAGCTGTATGCAAATTAACCCAGCCAAGATGGAGGTGGCAGCCACGGAGCTAGAGTAAACAGGAGGCTTCCGTTGCAACTGCCTGCTTAGGCTGACTGGGCCTCTGCTCAAAGCAACAGTGTTTCAATTATAGAAGTCACAGAGCTGAAGCAAACAGGAGGCTTTCTTACCTGCTTAGGCCTCGGCTTAAGGTAACAAAGTTTCAATTATAGAAGATAAATAAACCCCAGAAACCTGATTCCAGCCAGCCTTGCTGGAACATTGGGTCAATGGGAGCTGTGGGCATCCTGAAAATGGCCCTCAGTCCCTCAACCATGCTGGCCACACCCCCATGGGGTGAGGGTCCCCACTTGGGGGCTTGGCCAGCCTGCAAACAGCCATCAGCCCCTCACCCAGCTGGCCAGCCACGCCAGCAGGTAGATATCCCCGAGGGGTCCCAGACTGCAAGAGGGCACAGGCTGGGCTGAGGACCCCCCCTCCCAGTGCACAAATATTTGTGCACCGGGCCCCTAGTTTTCTCATAAATACAGCAAAGATGAAAATACTTCACAACTTTAAATGTAAGAATGTATGGGCATACTTTGTTTTATTGTGCTTCACAGATGTTGCAATTTTGTTCTTGTTGTTGTTTGTTTGTTAGTTTTTACAAATTGAAGGCAAGACTCTCCACAAGCAAAAGATTACAATTCTATTGCAGTGGTCTGGAAACAAACCCCCATCTCTCTGGGTATGCCTGTATGTAAACTGTGAAACATAGCAGGAGATTCAATAAATCTACTCTCCCACTTCAGCCCCTACAGTTTATAAATCTTCTTGCAGATAGCTCTTGCAGATAGTCACTTTAGTTTTTAAAGATGTATTAATTAGCTTTTTAATACTAGTAAGTACAATAAATATTAATTTATTGTTTTTAATACTTGCTATCATAAAATACCTAAAAGCCACAGAATGATCATTTATTTACTATAACATGACAGATGTAAAAGGAGTGAATAAGTGTACTGAATATGTATAAACCTCAACACTAAAGATTGCATTTTGGGCACTATCTGAAAATGAGTTCTTGCACTTTTATCTCTTTCTTCTGTTGGAGGTTACAGCTGCTACTTTTTAATACTTTACCAATCAAAGCTCATATAATTTCAACAAATAACTTTTTTTCTTTTTTCCTAACTGAAAATTTGCATAATTGCTTAAATTATTATGGATCCCAGGTGGCAAGGAGGCAGGAAGCATGAAATATCTGACAAATGGTTCTATCTTTCATAATAAAAAGATGGTTCCCTGATGGGCAGAACACAGATACAGCATATAAGAATGAGAGCAGCTACTGACCTCCATTTCCTGCAGCTAGAGGTAACTACTAAGTCATTTGAGTATTGAGACAAAGGGACCAATGACAAACTGAATTAGCTTAGCATGCCTTTCCGGGGAATTCATACCATTTTCATAGCTGCAGCAACATAGAAAGTCTATGTAGCACTTCCGAGTTTGTAAATTATTTTCAGCAATAGGAAAATTCATTGGATTAGAAGTTCTTTGCAAAATGAAAAAGGGCAAAACTGATTATTTTGCTAAATAAAGTGCCCTTTCTATGAACTCCCATGGGTTATACATGAACTTCCATGTACATCTCCTATCACAGCACTTATTACACTGAATATAGTTACCTGAACCCTGTATAAGCAATTGGCTCCATAAAGGCAGGAGCTATGTATGTAAGAGTGACATTACATTCTCAGACATAAATGCCTGACACATGGTAGGCAGTCATGTGCTGAAATGAATCTGAAGTAGCCTAGTCTATCTTCACTGTCTGTGTGTGGTTGAATATTAAGTAAACATGGTAAGCATAAGGCACATTTAAAACTAAAAGAAGTTTTAAGGGCAAAAAAGTTGGGAAGGGGAGGAAGGTGGGTGTGAAGATGGGGAGGAGGATAGCAGTCAAGCTCAGAGCTCTGGTTTCCATTTCACCAACCTTGTCTAAGACAATGACTTGTCTTTATTCTTTTATAGAGGCCCATCTAAGGAGGCACGACCACTAACTTTAGCCGTGCAGAAGAAGAGGAGG
>PVJC01034080.1:0-17500 GCA_004026665.1 Murina feae
GGGGGGGGCGGGTGGGGAGGGAGAACATCCGTCCTCCTGCTGCGCGACCTACTCACTTCCTGTCCCTGCTGCAACCATGCTGCAAGCTCAGCGCCTTCCAACAGCATTGCTTTATGGCTCTGGGGGTAAGTCGTCTTAAAATACAGGGGCCTGTGTTCCCCGGGCGGGTCCAACAGGGAACCTGGTGGCCCTCGCCTGCTTCCACCGGCTGCCTGCTTCCTAGGCCTGTGGCCCCTCCATCTCCAGATTAACAGCTTTGATTACCTCCCCCCTCACTCACTCTCTTCCCCTGCCCCACCCTCACCCCTCTGCCTTTGTCTTCGCACATCTGACTCTGGCACTCCTGTCTCCCTCTCAGGAAGACCCTGGGAGTGTAGCAGGCCCACAGATAATCCAGGATAACCTCCCATCTTCAATCTCCCCGTAGACTCCCTCTGGCCGATAAGGTGGCATAGTCACAGGTTCCCGGGATGAGGATGAGCTCATCTTAGAAGGACAACTGTGCTGTCAGCCTCAATGCCTTTGCAAGTCCATCACCCCACGTCCCATGACAGAGGGGATGAGGACATGGGGTAAACGTGAGAAATAGTATCTATGCCGACGAGATAAAGTGCTGACATGGGGACCCGACGTGACGCCAAAGGCACTTGCAGGGCACAAGGCCCTGTCCTGAGCTCTCTCTAGAGTTAACTCATTGACGTGTCAAACAGCCCTACCAGTTAATGAGTTAATGGTGTATCGGTTAATGAGGCGGATTTTTCTCAATAGATGCAGTTACACATATGTTGATATGTATGCAATGTGATGTGTGTGCTATTTTGTTGTATTGACAACAAACTTCAAAACTTCGTATGTCAAATTTTCTGAAGGTGTTAACATCATAGATATTTTTATGCTTAAAAACGTCGAATTTCATGCAAAAAAAAAAGGAACATTTGTGGGAAGTTTTAATTCATTACTTTCTTTGATAGTAAAACAACCAGAATGTGCCAGAAGACAGGGCGAAGTAATTTTGCTTCATGATGACACTCCATCACACACTTCAAAACCAGTTAAAAACTCGTTAAAAAATCTTGCCTGGGAAGTAGTAACCCACCCGCTGTATTCACCAGACCTTGCTCCTTCAGGTGACCACTTGTTCCAATCGATGGCACACGCACTTTCTGAGCAGCACTTCAAAACATATGAAGAAGTGGAAAATTGGGTCTCTGAATGGTTTGCCTCAAAACAAGAAAAGTTCTATTGGGACGGTCTCCACAAATTACCTGAAAGATGGGGGAAATGTGTAGCTAGCGATGGATATTACTTTGAATAAAGCACTTTTGATGTTTCTCTTGAAATTATTGTGTTTTCTTCTATTACAATATCTGCATTATTAACTGGTACAATTATTATCTCATCTTACTGAGACATAAGGCAACAAGGAGACGTGCCAGCCCCGCAGCTCAGTGGGCGGCTGGGATCTGAATCCTGGAGCTGGACCCTCACACAGGTCCCAGCCCCCACCTGTCTGTTTGTTCAAAGCCTTTCCTGTCACAGCTCAGCTTCCGTTTACTGCGACTCAGACTCGACTCATCGCATGCCAGGCGATGTCATCTCTCCTCCCCCTTCCATGGCCCGGGGTGCTAGGTCCCCACCCCCGAGATGAGATAACAGAGGACCAGCGGGGCAAAATAGCAATAAAGCCAAAATTGAACCCTGAGACACTAAAATTCAGGCCGTCCCCATCACAGCCCCCTGCCACCCATGCATGTCCGACAGCAGGCAGGCCCCTGTCTGGCGGCCTGCGGAGCCGCGCCTCCCCCCAGAGCCGCCCGCCCTTCAGCAGAGGCCTGGGAGGGGACAGTAATGTGTGGCATCCCCAGACACAGCCGTCTGTCAGCGCTGCAGGCAGGCTCAGCCGTGGCGCTGGCTCCGGGTTTTACGTTCCCCAGCGAGGATGAAGGCAGCTCTGTCTTGCCTCGGGCAGGCATGAAGATGTGACCTGCCAAGGTTACGTTTATCTCCAAAGGACGCCTCCCGCCCCAGCTGGCAGGGCTGAGAGTGCCACTGGGATATGTCAGCAGTCCCCCCTGCCCCTGTACCCCAGCTCAGCAGAGTCTGGCTCAGGCTCATGTCAGCTCCCAGCCTCCCCGGGCCTCACACCCCCTGAGATTTAAAGCTGCTGCTAAGGGTTCAGCCTCTAAGATGGAACCCCCTGGCTTTGGATCTGGGATCCCTGTGGGGCTAGGATTGGGTCCCTGGCCTTTCAGAATGAGGGTCCTCACCCAGACCTACCTTAGTTCCTTCCTTCATTCATTCATTCATTCACTCACTCATTCCTCAAATAGGCAGAGGACTGTGGTGCCAGACCCTGCTCTTGGCACTGGGCTGAAGGTCACCAACACCAAGCCTCTGGGAGAACCTTCCGAGACTGGGCCCAGGCCAGGACTTCCACGGCGATCTCCAGAGGAGGACGTTTCAGAGCAGAGATGTGTGTCCCTGCCCACGGTCACACGGTTCATGGGTCACAGAGCTGGTCTCCAAACCTTCCTCTAAGCACCTGTGCTTTTAAGGTGGCTGAGCCACATTTGAGAATCAGAAAGTGGCTTCACAAGAAATCTTAGAAGGAGTCGTATGTGAAGAGAAAACCTGAACTTAGCACAAGTCCTGGTGCATAGTAGGTGCTGAAAAACACAGTAATAGGAGAGAGGGAGAGAGAGAGGGAGGGAGGGGGAAAAGGAAGGGAGGGAGGGAAAGGGAGGGAGGAGACTTAATTTCAGGGGTGACCGTGTTTCTCAGCTGAAAGAGACAGTGAAGCTGGCAGTTTTACTGTTCAATTGTTTCGTATGGATTTTGAATAAAAAATAAATTGGCTTCTTTTTTGTTTTTTATTGAATTCATTGGGGGTGACATTGGTTTGCAAAACCAAACAGGTTTCAAGTGTGCAGCTCAGCAAAACATCATCTGCTCACTGCATCGTGGCCCCCGCCCGGAGCAGACCCTTTCCCTCCCCTTGTCCCCCCCTTTGCCCATCTCCGCGCCCCGCCCCCCCTTTCTCCAGCTGTCACCACTCCGCTGTCTGTGTCTGGGTTATGCACATATGTTCTCTGGTCAACCCCTCACCTTCTTTCGTCCTGTCCCACTCGCCCCTCCCCCTAACAGCCGTCGCTCTCTGCCGTGCATCCGAGCCTCCGTGTCTATTTGCTCATCCGTTATTTTGTGCGTTAGGTTCCGCAGGTAAGTGAGACCCTTTGGTGTTTGTCTTTCTCTGACTGGCTACTTCACACAGAATAGCCTCCAGGGCCCCGGAGAGCAGTCCTGAAGCCGGGGAGGCCGGTGGCGAATCACGAGTGGCTGCCCTGGACTTTTCTCACCCACGGGGGCTGCCCTGGCTCAGTAGATGGAATGTCGGCTGCAGACTGAGGGGTACCGGGTTCGATTCTGGTCAAGGGCACGTACATTGGTTGCAAGCCCAGGACCCAAGCCCTGGTCAGGGCTTGTTCAGGAGGCAACCAGTCGGTGTGTTTCTCTCACATCGATGTTTTTCTCTGTCTTTCCCTCTCTCTTCCACTCTCCCTAAAAATCAATGGGAAAATATCCTCAGGGGAGGATTAAAAATAAAGTTTTAAGGGGGGGGAAAAAAATCAAGTGGGAACTCTCATTTGCAGCCAGCCCTGGGGCCCTGGGGTCCTGGGGGGAGGAACTCCTAGGGCCTCTCACTCTCTCACTGTTTACAAATACCTACCCAGAACGGGGAACCCCTACTGAGTACATCCTCTCAGTTGTACTTGAAAGAAATCAACTTAAGAGGGTTTAATCCATTAAGGGGAACTTACAGGCTCATGGAACTGGAAATCTCAGTCGAGCATCGTTGTACCCAGAGACGCCAGGATGGCGCCTGGAACCTGCGTCTCTGTCGCTGTCACACTCTGGCAGCTCTTCCCTCTAAGTGTGGCTCACACATCCCCACGTTCTTCCGGGTCCTGCGAACGCCCCAGCGCCGGCTTCCATTAGCCTCACCCAGGTCACATGGGCACCCGAGAGCCCATCGCTGCAGCCAGGTTGGGCGCCACATGCTACCTGGCCGGGCGTGAGGCCAGGAAACAGTGTGAGCCCCACCTGAACCAAGGGACTTAGCGTGCGGAGGGGATTTCGCAAAGGACACCCAGGGCACTGTTTCAGAAGATGGAGACGTGGCTGCTGGGCAGGCGACAACAGGGAGGCTCTGCGGCTCAGGCGGCAGTGCAGAGGGCAGCTGTGGGCTCTCCTTTCTCTCTCCAGCTCCAGGTCACACAGATCCTGGCCTGAGCGTCCTACCACGCGAGAGGACGTCCTACCACGTCCTTCCCGTGCCTTGAAGACAAGCCCCTTTCACCCACCACACAGCTGGCGGCCACTGGGCATCTGCTCACGTTTGCCCCGTCCCTGCCCATCGCCTCGGCATGCCGGCTTCTCTGATCTCCTCTTCCTTCGTCCTCTGCGTCAGACGCACGCTGGCTCCTCAGAAGCGGGGAGGGTTGACCTCAGGGCCCTCACATCATGACCTGATTCTCCCCGGGGCTTCCTGTCCACCTGGGGAGTCATCTCTCCCAACGTGCTCGGAGGCCCCTCACCCCAAGGCAGCTGCCCCGAGGACCACGCTGGTTCAGGGGTTCCGGCCCGGGATGCAGCCTTACATGCAGCCACTCCCAGTCACTGATCCACCTTTATCCACCCGCCCCTGGGAGCGTCCTCATGCGACAATAGGAAGTCTTCTGAGAGGCCTGTGCCTTAGAATAATTTCAGTGGACGTGACAGATCCCAAGCCTCCAGCGGCTCACTCTTCCAGAACATTCCTTTCTCCCACACGAGGGCCTGATGCAGTGTTCCTGGCCATGGATGGCATTGCCCTTGGGGAGTCAGCAACCAGGTTCCTCCCCTGTGGCTCTTCCCATTTTGTGTCTCCACCACCTGCTAGGCCTGGAGAGAGGTACAACAGAGAGCTCAGCCTACCCCTTCGAGGCCCCAGCCCAAAGTAACCATTATCAGGTCCTCTCAGATCCCATGGGTGCAGCTCGTCACATGACCGCACCTGGGTGCAGGGAACCCTGGGAAGAGCAGCTGTGTCCCTGCGGCAGTTCCATGCCCTGCGAAGGGGGCTCGCGGCCCTGAGGAGTAACCGCAATCTGTGTCGCAGCCGCATCCTACCCTTTCGTCAGTCACCAACCACAGGTGGACTGCTTGTCAAGCTGGTTTGCACTGTGCAGTCTCCCTGTTGCCATCCACCTTCAGTCCCCCCATTGCGATCACTGTGTTCCCCACAGTGCGTGGCCTGCGGCGAATCGGGGTGCCTCTGGGTTCCGAGGGGGCGGACCGGAGCATGTCCCCGGGAAAGGACCCTGCTGGCTCACACAGGATATACATTGACATGGCGCCCAGATGTTTCACTCAACTCCAGTGAATATCCCAATATCCCTTTCGAGAGACATGAACACTCCCCAAGCCCAGTCTCTCCCCTGGAAGGTCTAGTGAGAAGTGGCATTTTGAGTGGATAAATGTTATAGGTTATTCTGTGAGGATGCAGCAAGGGTGGGTCCACGTGCAGTGATCACACACCCCAAGTGCCCACAGCTCCCCGGGACCATGGAAGGCGCAGAGCCCGAGGCCTGCAGCTGGCGGGGTCAAGAAGCCAAGCGCTGGGCTCCCACGTCTACCTGCTGTTTCCTCCGTGACCTTGAACAAAGTATTTAGCCTCGCTGGGCCTCAGGCTGCTCATCTGAAAAACTGGGCTGGCCGCGTTCTCGGCTTCCCAAGGCCTGTGACTGTCCCGCGCGCATAGCGTGCCGCACACAGCACCTCGCACACGGCAGGCGTTCGGGACATGCCAGCTGTTGTCATGAAGTGGTCACCTTGTGAAAAGGTCGCGTCTGCTGAGGGACATCTCCTGGCTTTGGACGTGTGGGTTCAGGAACTGTTACAGGACACAGCTCTGGGGAGACGCGTTTTTGAGGTCCTGGGTGAGAAGGGCTAAGGAGCCAGCAGATGGGGTGGCCGCAGCCTCTCCCGAGGATTCCAAACACTTGCCATGCTGGTGCCAACCCGGGTGCAGTGAGGTGAGAGCCAGCCTTGGTGCCAGGACAGGGAGGAGCAGTGTCCCTCAGGACCCCACAGGTCAAGCAGGGGCACACATGAGCACACACAGGGCACTGGCCCTGACCTCCCTGAGCACACACTCAAGTTGCAGGGACACCCTCCCTCCCCACCCTCCCCCGACACACACACACACACACACATGCAGCCGTTCCACTTCAGGGAATGTTTCCACAGGAAACTGTTGAACTGCTGCACCAAGATGGAACACGGGAGACGAGCTGGTTATCCAAGAACAGGGGCCCATGAACCCCGGCGCGGGGCCCGAGGCACTGTGCACCCGTTAAGGACGGAAACGCGCCGCTCCATTTATTGGAGTGGAAAAACATTTCTGAATCAACATTTAGCAGCCAGCCCGACTGAAATGAGCTTCTTGATTAAGGAAGCACCAATGCAGCGTTTATTACGTCCCAGAGCTATGCCAGCGACTGTGCACATACTAACGCGATCCAATCCTCACACCAGCCCGTAACTCAGAGACTGCGCGATGCTGGCGCCCAAGCAGAGCCTGGTCCCCGGGGGGCATCTGAGAGCTGTGCCGGCCCAGGAATGCCTAATAAAATAAGTAAATAACTGAAGAAGCCCGCATTTCTCTCCGCCAGTGTCAGTGAGGTTTCCTGTGCATTGCAGCCAGACACAATCCTAACGCACACAATGGGCAGATGGAGAGGATGGGGTGTAACCCCTCCTAGGCAGGTCGTGCAGGCTGGACGCAGGGGAGGAGATGTGAGAAGGTCAGGCTTGTCCGAGGCCGCACTAGCCGGCCCCTCCTTCCACAGACCTCAATCTCGGCCCTCCCTGCCCAGCATGAGCACCTGCCACTGCCCCCTCCTGCTCAGCCGTTCCAGCGGGCCTGACGCGGGACGAGGGACGGGGACGAGCCCCAGGAGCCGGGGAAGCCAGCCCCGCCCAGGGCACTGCTCCCTGAGCCCAGGCTCCATCGGGTTCCTTGTCGGACAGACACTGCATCTCTTCTGCTCATTGCAATGCAGGCACGTTGGAGCAGCCCACAGGATCAGAACGCAATTTTCTCGTTGAATTATGTTAAATCCTCCAGGGAAGGAGGCGAAATTATTTAAAACCTATAAAAACTAAAGCAACATTCTGGCCCTATATTTTAACTTTCTGATCATTATTTAGAGTTAACCTTTTCTGCCGCTAAATCACAAACCCATTTTGCTGTATATCAGGGCAGCACGGGTCGTAAGACAAGGAGAGGAAAAACCCAGCCGCACGGCGTGGGCCTGGGCATTGCTCCTGGGGCTCGGGCAGATCATAGAAACCGAGGCGGCATTTGCTCTTAGGAATCAAAAGTATCCGGAGGTGATTCATTGAAGCAGCAGCCACGTGAGTGGTGGCTGGGTTGTTATAAATATTAGAGGGATAGATTAGGGCGAGGTGTGTTTCTGTGGAATAATGCGCTGCCTGGGATTTATGAGGCAGGCAGGTGAGGACTGAGTCCTGTGCCTGGGGTCTCGGGGAATTATTTATCCCCTCTGAGCCTCCACCCCCCAGATATAAAATGAAATACCTCCTTCAATGGGGAGGTAAGTACTATTATTTATCGTCATCTTTTAAGTGGTGAAAACAAGGCTGGTGGATCAGGGACAGGGGCTGGTCTGCGGGGGACATGAGAGAACAGACACACAGTGCTCACGGCTGTGCTTGGCTTGTAGGAATGTTCAGGAATGCCGGACAAGCCCTGGCCGGTGTGGCTCAGTTGGTTGGACGTTGTCCCGTGCACCGAAAGGTCGCTGGCTCAATTCCCAGTCAGGGCACACGCTGATATTTCTCTCTCCCTCTCCCTTCCTCTCTAAAAAAAAAATCAATAAAAAATATGTTTTAAAAGCTGGATGAATCATCGGTATAAATTTGTATGTTTAGTCAAATACTACAGTTTGTATAAATAAGCTGCATTGATAATCTTATCAATATACCAGCCTATCACAGAGCAGCCTCTGCTGACCCCTAAAATCACGTGGATGCCCCTTGTCTGGAGCTCTTACAGCACCCCAGCGTTTCCTTCATGGCATTCCGATGCCATTGTTATGTATGTGCCCATTCCCATGCCACCTCCTCGCCCGCCCAGTGAGTTTCAGAGGCCAGGGCCGGGGTCTCTCCTGTGCGCCCCTTCCTCCCATCCCCCAGTGCCCGGGATGAAGTGCACACCCTTGACTGTGCCCACCAGGTGTTTACTCTGTGCCAGGCACTGTGCCACGCACTGCAAACAAAGTCACGTCCCTGCCTTCTCGTTTTTATTCCTCACCCGAGGATACGTTTATTGATTTTAGAGGGAGAGAGAAACATCAGTGAGGGAGGAACATCGCTTGGTTGCCTCACGTACGTGTCCTGACCGGGAATTGAACCGCAACCTTTTGGTGTATGAGACGATGTTCCGACCAACCAAGCCACCCGGCCAGGTCCCAGGGAGGGCACACAGACGGAGAAAGAGCAAACTGGTAAGTGCTTGGTACAGCAAGTGCTGTCTTAGTCCGTTCAGGCTGCCACTCAAAGAACCGTGGACAGAGACGCTTCAATAGCCAACACTGTGTCTCAGGGTTCTAGGCACCTGGAGTCTAGCATCAAGGTACGGGCAGACCTGGGGTCTGGTGGAAGCCCTCAGTGTGGTTTGCACATGGCCACCTTCTCTTTGCAGCCCCGAGTGGCAGAGAGCAGGCACGCCCTGTGTCCCCCCATCTCCTCAGAAGGGCACCCACCCTCCGTTTGGGCAATTTGATTTTTAAGAGGGCAATTTGAGAATGAGTTATTAACAGTGAATTTTTTGCATATGATTCTAGGGGTCTCATATACAGTATATAAATATATATTATGGCATAGGTATGCATTTCAGTTCTCTATTATGTTTTCAACTTTATTTGCTATTTTTTCATATCACTTCATAGTATTATTTTTTAATAATTTCTTAGTGATTTCTTCCCGAGTGCAACTGTCCTTTTGTTCTTTTATTTTTCTCTCTCGTGGGTGCCATGTTCTTTGAGAGCTTGTTTAGACCAAGATAATGGCCTTTTAGGCTTCCTCCATGTGACTGGGAGCTCACTTTTTGAATAATAAGAATTCGGGGGGGGGGGGTTTAGGTGGGGTATGCAAAAAAAGGTTGGGAGCCCTCCTCCTTCAGAGCATTTCGGCATTTTCCACCTTTCCTCTGGGGGCACCAGAGCACTTCCTGAGGTTCTTCAGGGAGGGGCGTGCGGGAAGAAGTGGCTCTCAATGAGAGGGACAAGGTCCGCAAATGCAGAACGATGCCCACCGGACTTTTCCACGGAGTCTCAATGATCTTTGAAAAGAAATAGGATGGGGGTTCAGGCAGAAGACAGGCACCTTTTCCCGAGCTATGCGGGCGGGGCAACGTTGAAGGAAGAAGTGGGGGGAGTGGTCAAGGTGTCTGGCTGCTCTTTGTGGGGTTGATTTTGAGATGGAGAGACTTGCTCGTGACTGAGAGTTGACTGACAGCCTCGATGGAGACCAGGTGGCTCCATCCAGAAACATTGCAAGTGCACGTCCCAGTGACATGCGACGCTGCTCTGGGGACGCACGCCAAGGACACGTTTGCACATGTGCTGGGTGATGTGGATGCACCAGGGAGTCGTAGGAGATCAGACAGCCCAAACGTTCATCGCTGGGGACTGGTTACCTCAACTATGCTAACTCCTCGCTGTGGAATGCCCTGGGCCAGAAGGGCTGAGGAAGACCTTGGTGAGTTGCTATGAAATGACCTCCAAGATAGGTCAGGTGAAGAGAGGGAAGGTGGCCTGCAGCGCGTAGTGAGACCACATACATGTGTCTCTCTCTGCCTCTCTCCAGTCACACTGGCCTCCTTTATTCTGGCCTCAAGGGCTTTGCTTCCTCTCTGAGAACACCTTTCCCAGCTCTTCTCAGTCAAGACTGGCCTTCCTGTGCTGCTCAGGTCTCCCCTCCACGGTCACAGCTCCCCAGTGGCCTCCCCAAAAGCGGGTATGCACCCAATGAGGCATCCCTAGCCTACCTCTCTCCTCCACTGTCTCTCCAGAACAGCGTTTATCTGTTTATTGGGGCTCCTCCATTCAAATGCAAGCTCCGTGGAGCCAAGGGCTTGTCTCCTCACTCAACATCAGCATCTAGCACAGTGCCTGGAACATGGCAGATGCTCAATTTTTAAAAGACGTAAGTACAAGTGAGTGAAAGGAGATAGGAAGTTGAGATTTTTCTTCTCGCGATGTCTATTCTCTCTGTGAACTAGAAGATAAGATCTGCTGGGAGGGAGGGAGGGAAGGAGGAAGGGAGGGAGGGAAGGAGGGAATGGTGGGGTAGCAATAGATGGGAGGTGACATCGACATCTGCTGTGGCAGTGGTTCTCAACCTTCTGGCCCTTTAAATACAGTTCCTCATGTTGTGACCCGGCCATAAAATTATTTTCGTTGCTACTGCATAACTATAATGTTGCTCCTGTTATGAATCGTAATGTAAATATCTGATATGCAGGATGGTCTTAGGCGACCCCTGTGAAAGGGTCGTTCGACCGCCAAAGGGGTCGCGACCCACAGGCTGAGAACCGCTGTGCTATGGGGAATGGGAGGGTAGAGATCAGATTAGGATTTCTGCTGGGACTGGGGACCATGAGCTGCAGCAATGCCCCTAAGAGCTCCAGTGGGGATCCGGGAGGCGGGAGTAGAGGTGCATGGTTGATGTTCTCAGGATGGCATGTGGTGGGTTGATTTGCGCTGTCCCCAGTTATTCTTGCCTCCCTTTATCCGCGCCCTTTGGCAATGTCCTCCCACCATGTTCAGCACTTGGCCACTGGGACTGCAGCAATCAATGCAAAGTGTTGCGCACCTCTGCCTTCTCTCCTGCTGCTCTGCTTCTGCCACGAGAAGGCGTCAAGCCAACAGAGGCCACCCCGGATCAGCCAGCCCCCGGCTGACCCACCGGCCGACCGCAGATGCATGAGCAGCCAAGCCAGCCCAGGACAGCCAAACCTCCCAACGGACCCACAGACTCATAGAAATCATAAAGGGCTGTCGGTTTACGCCATGAACTCTGGCCGGTTCGCTGCGCAGCATTGTAAGGACAATAGAGAACCCACTCAGAGTCCAACAGGAGGACAAGGACATTGAGTAACTGAGGCTACTGGCAAGTGGGTGGACGGTCTAAGTGATTCTCCTTCTACCACATCAGCGGGAAGGTCAGCCAAAGGCTTAGGAAGGATTAGCTCCCAGCTGGTGGAAACTGCTGACTATGGAATTCAGTTCTGCAGCTCCCCAGTGTTTATGCACAAACCCCCAGGGTTTGGCTGGTGGGAGAACAGAGGACGAAGGCTCTGGAGAATGAGGAGAGTCTGGCATTGTCCCATCTAATCCTGGCAGCACTCCCAAGGGGTAGATGCTCTGTCCACATTATACAGATGGGGAAACAGGCTCAGAGGATATGGTGCACAGCTGGTGAGCGGGAGGGAGGCACTGTGCAGCTCGGGGCAGCCTGACTACAAAGCCCAAACTGTGTGTTTCCACCACACAGGCTCCTCCTGATCAGAAGGCCATGGAGCAGGCCAGCAGCCTGTCCCCTCTCTGTGCCACCACCGGGCATCCAGCCCCCCTCTTCCTCGCCCTAGTTGGCCTGTTTGACTACCCTCTTGTTTGAAAGCTCTTCAGGGATGAAAGGAAATTTGGCACTCCCTCTGCACACAGCTTTAAGTACACACGTTGGCCAATCTTTAGAGGTTCAATCGTCCATAAGATTACTCTGTGTGCACTTCCACCATGGACCCTCAGTGCCATGCGTGCTGAGCTGTGCTCTCTCCCAGGCTGGGCCATCGGCCCTGGAGCCATCTGGGTTCAACCCAAAACAAGGCTACTTGGCAGACTTTGAGCTGCTGACCACCATCTGGGCCTGTTTCCTCACCTGTAAATGGGGATGGTCATAGCAACTCCTCCACGTGACTGGAGGCCAGGATTCCTCAGACCAGGGAACCGCAGCTCCGTCCACCCCCACCCACCCCAGGCCGAGTTGAAGCACAGAGACCCGGTGTGGACACTGAAAGCAGCTTTGGCCAGGACCCCGGGCACGTGCTGTCAGCCCTCTCGTGCACCCTTCCCGTCCCCTTCCTTCTCTCGCACTCCACTGCGCTCTCACCCCTCTGCCAGCACCACCTCCCTGAGGAACTCCTCCCCCGCTGCTCAGGCGTGAAGAGCCAGCAATGGCCCAGGGCACACCCCTCGCCCCTTGGGAGCCCTTAACTAGTGAATGGCTGGGAGGCAACAAACACTCCCGCTGCCTTTCCGTCCTGGTCCAATCAGCCACCTCCCGTCCCAGCGCTCCCTGTGCAAGTGATCCTGGGCTCCACCCGGTGTGGCGGGTCTTCTGGATCCCACCCTTGCCTGGCTTCCTTCCCTCTCGCTTCTCACTCCCCACTGACTTTTGCTGGGCAGGCTCCCCCACACAAATCTTATAGACGGAACTGCAGCAAAGGCTCTACTCAGGGACATGGAGCCTAGAATGGGAGCCACGGCAGCTGCCAGGCCTCCTCCATAACTTCAGGAGACGTATGCCAGGCAGCACTCAGGGCCGGGCCTGGGCCACTTCAGTCCACTGGCTCCCTTGGAATCCATCCCTCGCATTTTCTCCAGACCTCCATGAAAAATGATTTGCAGACTCTCTCTCTCTCTCTCTCCCTCCCTCCCTCCCTCCCTCCCTCTCTCTTCCCCTCTCTCTCTCTCTTTGGTTAAACTTGGGCGCTGGTTCAAGGAGTCCCGAGATGTTTCTCTAACTGACAGCTTTATGGGGCAATAGCTGTTGATGTTATATGTGTCCTCAGATAGGCAGGTCTTTTTATACCGTGCGCGCCCCCATAAAAATGATTGGTTTTAAGTTGTGATTCTAATATTGCTGTGAGTGTAGCATTGGCGCCCACGGTCTCCACAGGAGACGCGCTGCGCAGGCTGATGAATATGAGCAGGGAGGTGCCATCGGTCTGCATGGGAGGAGGACGAGGCGGGGGCCACTGGCCCCCAGCACATAGGGGCTCACAGCCCATTGTTTTTCATGTTATTATAAAGAAAACAATTAATAAGTGATAGCACCATAAATAATTAAAACCGCCTCCTAGACTGGATAGGACCAGAGCGGTTTACTGTGGCCTGAGAGGAGGGGTGATGGCTCAGGACCCCTGGACCTGTCCAGGGTCTGCCTCCCGGGTGAGACCGGGCCCCCAGAGCTCGAAAGGGAATGGAGGGGCCTCTGTGGGCCGGCCATCACCGCGATGATGGTGCACTGAGGCTCCATTAACAACCTGAGTCCCTACGCGCCCATCGGCACAGGGAGACTGCCCAGGCCGAGCCGGTGGGGGCAGGACGGAGGGGAGCCCGAGTTCTGAAATAAAGGGGCTGGGATGGAGGTGGATTGTTCATAAATGGCAGCATGAGCAGCACGACGTGACCAGAGAAATCCCACCATGTCCGTCCCCCTCCGGGGGCCACCTCCTCCTCGGTCGCCCGCGGTTTTGAAGCAGTAGTTTCGAGGAGTAGAAGGAATTGAGGTCACGGAATCAGCCCATCACAATGGGTCCTGTGGACCAGGGTCAGGATTGGGGTTTTATTCTAAGCACATGGCCACCAACAGGACAGGCATCAGCAAAGGAGTGACCCGAATCGTCTTGGGTTTTGAAAGCTCACTCTTTCGGTTGGATGGTAAGCAGGCTGTAGGGGGCAACGTGGGACCAGGGAGGCTAGTTAGAAGGCAGTGGGCCCGCGAAGCAAGAATGAGGGGGGTACCCCCCCCAAAGATGCTGAGCAGATAAGTCATGTCCCCCTGATGGTGTCTTCTTCCTGTGTATCTGTTAGCTGCTGCCAGGAAACACTGCGCAGCGAGCCTCACCTCCATCAGGGGCTGAAAGCAAAGGCATGTCTCACCCACAGGGCTCGGCTTGCCTTAGGCAGCTCTGCTCCAGGAGTCGTGCTGCGGCCCAGAACTAAGAGGCCATGACTATCTGGGGAACCCGTTTACCACAGCCGACGGCAGAGGCTCCCAGACTGGCCGCCTCTTAAGACCAGGGCTCAGAACTCGCGCCTGGTCCCTTCAGCTTGCGCTCCCTTCGCCAAAGCGAGTCCATGGAATCCTCACCTCTCGGGTGAGCCGTGTTGTCTACCAGCAATCAGATCCACGCGGTCCCTCTCCTGTTCTCGCCTGACTCCGCCCCGGTGGTCCTGTCCTGCACCGGCCAGTCCCTCGCGATAATTTCAGGAAAGCACATGTGCTGCTCTCCGTCTCATAGATGAAGAAGAAGCTGAGGTTCAGAGAGGCGACATGGATCATCAAAATACTCCAGGTCGCATCGGAATCAGGACTTTACCCCTGAAAAGCCAACGCCAGGGCCTGGGGCCTTCGCTAGACGCACTCATTGGCCTCCCAAGACCGAACGCACAATTTTGGGACACGGGACTCACCCAAAGGTCTCAGAGTCCATCCACAGACTCTCCTGTGGGAAGCTAGGAAACAGCGTGGCTTCTCGCTGGGTGAGTTGTTAGCAAATTACTTCCCAAGTCTGCACCTCAGTTTGCTCACCTGTGAAATGGAGATGCTGTCACTTTCCTTACAGAAATGTGAGGATTAAAAACAATGTGTCCTGCCCTAGCTGGTTTGGCTCAGTGGATAGAGCATCGGTGCAGACTGAAGGGTCCCAGGTTTGATTCTGGCCAAGGACACATACTTGGGTTGCAGGCTCAATCCCCAATAGGGGGCGTGCAGGAGGCAGCTGATCTATGATTCTCTCTCATTGTGGATATTTCTATCTCGCTCTCTCCATTCCTCTCTAAAATCAATAAAATATATATTTAAAAATAAATAATGATAATGCGCCCTGCACCCCTGGCATGGGGTGCCCCCTTCACAGGGAGGAGCTAGGGACGCTAAGGATGGCACCGGAGCCAGCGGCCACCACAGAAGGCTCCAGAGAGGTCCCTCCTCAGGACAGCCGTGCCGTCCCCCCCCACCACCCTGCTCCCCACCCGCCTCCAAAGCAATCACAGCTGAGCCACAGCCGGGGTTGACTGTGTCAACAGTCAGCAGTGCTCATCTCTGAGCACCTCATCTGTTACGTTGACAGAGAAACAGCCTGTAGAGTGTTGCAAGCCATTTGGCAAATGCAATTAATTTCTCCAGCATCAAATTATCTTTTCTTAATTGTCCATACGGACACCCAGACAGAAGGAGAGAGGGACAGCATATTAGTGTCACTCTGTGCCGGTGACAGGACGTCACTGCATTGGAAACTGGACTGGGGTCCACCTACACACCTCTCCCCACGGGGTGCCCACAGCGGCGTGGGGATACGGCAGCACCCCTGCCGGGTTCTCTGGCTCTCCCGCTGCAGGTGTGGGGTTCTAGGAGGTGGCACACTCCCCACATGGGCCAGTTGGTCTCACCAGTGGGCAGAGCTAGAAGGAGTCTTGCTGACACAGCTGAGTCCCCACTGTGCCTGGAGGAGGTCTCGACAGCTCACAGCTCAAGGGCCCCCCTCCAATCCTGACCTGGTCCCCCCAACGCATCTTCCTGAGTCTCTGCCTGGGCTTCCTTTCCGCCTCCCCTGACCTGCTCACCATAGTTACTCGCCCTGAGCCACTCCGGTCCCCAAAACTAGCAAGCCTGCCCCAGCCGACAGGCCTTCTCCCTGAAGCAGGCCTCCGCCAAAGATGCTCCTGAGGCTCCGTCCTCCCTCTGCTTCCATCCGCGTTGGCTGTGCTCTTCCATGACCTCCAGCAGGTCTTGGCAAACACCCCACCACCTTTGCAAATCAACACAAAGAGACTGTGTCTCCCGCAGCAGTCCCACCTGAAGCCCCCAGGACAGGGCCTTCGCTGGCTCCTGTGAGCATCCGTGAAACAATCACAAGGGCTAGAATATGCCGCTGACCCTGCCTGGATCGCAGGTTCATTCCTGGAGCTGGGGGTACCGACGAGGGGGAGGGGCTGGGAGGGGTTGGGGGCGGAGTGCTGCCTCACTGCGGGGACTGTGGCGGGTGGCAGTGGCATTCCCCACAGGAGCATCAAGAGGCTGCTACCTGAGAGGCAGCAGAGGTCAACACTGGCCCCTGGGCTCGTCCGTGGATGGACGAGGGGCAGGGATCTGCACGGCGGTGACGTGCCGAGAGGCAGAGGCCTGTCTGTGGAGAAGGGGAAAGCGAATCATCAGCTATCGTTTGCGGAGGAGGGGCGGCAGGGCTGCCCAGGTCCCTGAGCAGGCAGGTCCACTTCCCGCACTGCAGGCCCCCCTGCGGCACCGCCTGAACCCCCGGAGGAAGGAGACTGCGTCAGCATCAGCGTGCATTCTCTCCAGGGAGCAGCACCCTCGCTTCCCCGGGGCCTCCTCCTCCTCTCCCACTGTATGGGGTGCATGGAAGCTGGCCCCCCTCCTTCCCACCGAATCAGTGGAGGGCACGTCCCCCGGGCGTGGCTGGTCAGCTCACTCCAGGGCCCTCCTGGCCGGTGGCTGGTTCAGAGACAGGCGTGTGAGCAAAGCCGGGACCTCTGGAGCCCAGATAAAGGCCACCTCCCACGGACCGGGGGGCGTGAAAGCCGCGTGACCCTGGAGCTGGGGGCCCCTTGCGGAGCCTGAGGAGCAGCCACTGAGGGAGGCGGCCGTGGCCGGTGGAGATGGGTTCCGAAGGCTTTGGAGCTGCTTGATGCAGCTCAGCCTGAAGCAGGCCCATCCCCGGAGCTTCCAGCTGTGCAGAGCAGCCAGCAGCCCTTTTCTGCTAAAGTAAGTTAAAGTCGGAGTTGCTGTGACTGGAATCCACAGAGTCCTGATTAATAGTCTCTCCCTCAAGCCATTTTCCTCCCTCCAGTTCCTCCTACTGTTTGCTTAGTCACCCAGGAGGACGCAGGTTGAAACCAGAAGAGTAGTAGGAGCCCCAGAGAGTCGCAGTGAGTCCAGATGCCACCCGCCCTCGGCAAGACCCACCCTCCGCGCCGAGTCCAGTCTGACTGCGCAGCCCATCTAGGTGCCCGGACCAGCGCCCAGACCCTCCCCCCAGGACCAGGACTCCTTCACCCCAAGCCCACCACAAGCCAGAAAGCAGGGAGGACCTGGGGCCCGCGAGTCCTCCTCGTCTCTTCCAGGCGGGCTGGAGGGGACGTGGGCCCAGGTCACCTCCTGCTGACACCTTGGCCACTGTGCGGACAACTCAGGCCACAGGCTGCCCACTCGTGGCTCCGCAGTCACCCTCCCCTCAGACCGGAGCTCTTGGGACCAAGGCTTGTGAGGGCTCATCCGTGCGCTTGCTGTACCCTCGGGAGGAGGGTGTGTGCGACGTGGGGAGCTCAGTCTTCATAGTTGATCTGGGCCCTGGACGGGTGGCTCAGTTGGTTGCAGCATCATCCCATACATCAAAGGGTCCTGGGTT
>PVJC01034081.1:0-19016 GCA_004026665.1 Murina feae
CCTCTCGTCTGCTGTTGGATGTCTGCATAATATTCTTCATTTCAGTCAGTGTATGATTCATTTCTAGTTGGTCCTTTATCATATCCTTGAGGGTCTCATCAAATTTATTGGCAGTCTCTAGCATTTTCTTGAAAAACCTAATAACCGTGGTTTTGAACTCTATATCCTGTCGTTTTCTTTCCTCCATTTCTGTCATTTGCGGAGCCAACTTGTTTTTTTAACATATATTTTTATTGATTTCAGAGAGGAAGAGAAAGGGAGAGAGAATTATTGATTGGCTGCCTCCTGCATGACCCCCATTGGAGATCGAGCCCGAAATCTGGGCATGTACTCTGACCAGAATCGAACCTGGGATCTTTTCTGTCCACAGACCAATGCTCAATCTGCTGAACCAAATCAGCTAGAGTCAACTTGTGTTATTTTTATAGATGTTGAAGAGTTTGTTTTGCCATGGATAGAAAGAAATCAAGTGAAATCTGACTTGGAATATAAAATGTGTGATTAAGAAAACAATTGAATCTACTTAGATCTAACTTCTGTGTTGGGTTTCAGGAAAATTTTTAGTTTCTACATTTGGGATCTGAATGTAGCCTCAGTTTCTGAGTAAAGCACACAGACTCTGGAATACTTATCTTTCATCAGAACCATATTCAGTGTAATATTCCTGTCACATTAATAATGAACATTTTAGAAAAAGTCATAATTTACACAAACATATAGGAAGGGAACTGGGGAGTCTGGGAGAATCACTTTTCATTTTATATTCTATACTAGTAGCCTGTCTCGTGATATCATGCTCAGTAGGCTGCCCACGGCTTCCACGGGAGCCACGCTACTTCCACGGCAGACGGGAGGGACCTGCACTGCTTCAGTGGGAGGCGGCCCACCATCTCCTCTCCGGGCCCATGCTTGGCCTTGGAGGCTGTGGGCCACCATCACCCTTGCCCCCCGCCCCCCCATCCCTGTCCGTGTCCACTCCGGCTCCGGGGAATGGCCTGAGCCGGATGCGGTGACAAAGCAAGCATTCTGCCAGGCCACTCACGCTGCCCGCTCTCAGCAGCCACCCCACCTCCCCCAGGACTGGAGGGCTCTGGTGGGGCTGAGAGGACTGGGCGCTATCATCTTGTGGCTTTGGGCACCGCCATCTTTGTGATGGAGTGATGTTAATTTGCATATTGCCATTTTATTAGGATGATTTCAGTTTTTGACCATGTGACCAGTTTTATTCTTTAAAGAGAAAGAGGTATGTCTATTTGCATGTAAAAGTTGTTGAATGTGTAGTTGATAGTTAAATCTTGTCCCAAACATGGAGGCTGAAGCCCAGCTCAGTCACTAGAAGAGGTGGCACTTAGAGAAGCTGGTACAGGCCCTGCAGCCTGGCAAGAGAAACATTCTTTAATTAATTAATTACAGCAGGCCAGGGAATGGGAGAGAGTACAGGAAGGTTAATCAGTTAACAGAGCTGAGGGCCAAAACAAACAAATGTCTGTACATATTCCTGAATTTATGTTGAAATTTTGAGTCAATTTCCAGGCTGCACTTCATGCTTTTATCTAGAGAGAATAGACAATGACCATATGCTATCACATCTAGTTTCTGGGCTGTTGCCCACAACCAATCCAAAAGTAGCAAGTACTTTTTAGGACAATGCCTATTTCAGAACTTCTCTCATTTACCTCCCAATTCCTTTATCTATAGCCATGTAAATTCTTTCAAAACAACTTAAGTCTTTCTTTCCCAAACTGTATAAAGGAGCCCTGTCAGCTACAGGATGGTGGACATGCTTGTCTCCAGCTATCCCTGCTGCTGGTGGTTTAGGCTATATGCACCAGGAACTGGTGCTTTTTCTGGCTAGCATTTGGCTCAGTAAACCCTTTCAGAAAAACTTTTGGCCTCAAAGATTACTGTTTAACAAGCATATGAAGAAGGTAAGGTTTTTGAGAACTAATGCCAGCCTCTGGCCCAATGACTAGATTTTTAGGTCTACCAGCCTTTGTTATTCAACTTTTGTAGGCTCTCAAAAAATTTTTTCTTAAATAGATATGTCTTTTTTTGTTTATTTTTTTAAAAATTGATTTTAAAGAAGAAGGGAGAGGAAAAAAAAACCCCGATCTGTTGTTCTACTTCTTTATACATTCATTGGTTGATTCTTGTATGTGTCCTGACCGGGATTGGACTCAAAACCTTGGTGTATCTGGCTGATGCTCTAACCAACTGAGCTACTCAGCCAGTGTTCTATTTTCCTTTTAGAGTAAAGTTCTGGTTTTTAACATGGAGAGATTTTTTAGTTATCTGTCAGGAGGGTGCTACTGAACTGTTTAAAAATTAAGTTGAAAAAAAAAATTAAGTTGACTCCCAGTTAGATTTCACCCAAATATTTAACTTGTCTCTTTGCTTAAATTACAGTATGACCCACTGCCACCTCAGATGACTTGCCACTTATTCAGGGCTCATTTATAAAATAACTAGGGGCCTGGTACACAAAAATTTGTACACTTGCAGGGGGGGAGGTCCCTCAGCCCGGCCTGTGCCCTCTTGCAGTCTGGGACCCCTTGGGATGTCCACCTACTGGCGTGCCTTACAAGCCTGGGTGAGGGGCTGATGGCTGTTTGCAGGTTGTCCAAGCCCCCCAGTGGGGACCCTCACCCAGTGGGGGTGTGGCCAGCCTGGGTGAGGGGCTAAAGGCCATTTTCAGGCTGCCCACAGTCCCTTCAGCATTTGGGTCCCTACTGGGGTGGCTGGCCAGCCTGGGTGAGGGTCTGAGGGCCATTTTCAGGCTGCCCACAGCTCCCATTGACCCAACGTCCCAGCGAGGCTGGCTGGAATCAGGTTTCTGGGGTTTATCTTCTATAATTGAAACTTTGTTGCCTTGAGCAGAGGCCTAGTCAGGCAACGAAGCCTCCTGTTTGCTTCAGCTCTGTGGCTTCTATAATTGAAACATTGTTGCCTTCAGCAGAGGCCCCATAGGCTTAGGCAGGTAGTTTCAACTCCATCGTTGGTACAATGGAAGCCTCCTGTTTGCTCTAGCTCTGTGGCTGCTGGCCATCAACTTGGCTGGGTTAATTTGCATACAGCTGCTCTGATTGGCTGGTGGGTGTGGCTTAGGTGTCTCAGAGTGATGGTTAATTTGCATATTACTCTTTTATTAGATTAGATGGGTTCCATTTCCCAAATCAATCATTATGTAACCATACCAGCTCTCAAGAGCTTGTACCCTTGTCAGAGTTAAATAAATTAATGCTCCAGTATATTCTTCGCTGAATCATTTTCTCCCCTGTAACCAAATTAACACTGTAAATTGATTACTTCTCAGTAAACTATAAACTGCATCACATACCCTGAAAAGAATCAGCAACCTTATTTAATCACACAATGGACATAGGAACTAAAAAGGAAGCAAACCTGCCTGGAGATCCTTTTATATCTTTTTAAATTTAAGATATATTTCATATACCTACCGTAAAATTTACCCTTTTAAAATGTACCATACAGTACTTTGGAGTATAATCACATAAGGTTGTACAACCATTGCCATTACCTAATTCCAGAATGTTTCCAATCAATCCCAAAATGTAAGAGCTTAAACTGTAAAATGGGAAAAGCTGCATAACATTGGATTTGGCATTGATTTCCTGAATGTGCACAGGCAACAAAAGAAAAAATAGGTATATTGGTCATCATCGAAATTCAGCACTTTTCATGCACCAAAAGACACTCAAAAGAATGAAAAGGAACCAACAGGATGGGAGAAAATATTTGCAAATTATACTAGTACATCTGATAAATAATTATTTTTTCTTTTTTAGAGCTCGTACAATGTTCTATAATAATAAAAGAGTAATATGCTTATTAGACTGGACATCCTTCCTGATGAAGCCAGGGCAGAGGGAAGCCAGCCTGGGTCCCTGGTGTTTACCGGCAACCGGAGGTGGGAAGCAGTCCGGATTCTTGGTGCCTGCTGGCAGCCGGAGAAGGGAAGCCCGGGTCCCAGGTGCTGGAGGGAAGCTGGTTCTGGTGACTGGGGGAAGGAAGGCCTACTCTTGCATGAATTTTTGTGCATTGGGCCTCTAGTTTTATTATACTGGTAAATATGTGGGGTTTTTTTAGAATAAACAAGTTTTGTATCAAGACTATCTTCAAACTTATTCTAAAGTAATAAAAGGAAAAATGGAAACAGGAACCATTTTTTAAAAATCTTAGTTTACCTTTTTATTTAGAGAGATATGAGCAATCCCCAGAATTACCCTGACTTATTTCCATAGTCATGGGCAGTGATACAGGGGCAAGTATCCTGTCGTAGGGTGTATGCATATGAATGGTGGCATATATGTATGTGTTGGGATGGTTAGAAGTAATAGAACATGAGACTGGAAAAGGAAACTAGGAGTAGACAGCTCTTTGGTAAAAGGATGTGCTTATATCATACATGAGATCACTCTAGTTGCAATATGAAGTCTGCATTGGTGGGAGGCGACAGAAGGCAGGCAGTAAGGTCAGCTCCCTGTTTACTGATCCAATCTAGGAATGTAATTACTAGTTTATGAACCAAGACAATGGAAGAGTGAACTCTAGGAGTTCTTTGTACATTAAGAACAACTACAACTCAATAAGAAAAAAACCTACATAATTACCATTTTACTTTCCTATAAGCAAGGCACAAGGATTCTAATTTCTCCATGTTCTAAGCAACTCTTGTTACTTTATGTTTTATAGTAGCCATCCTAATGGGTGTGGATCTTAGTGGTTTTGATTTGCATTTCCCTAATGACCAGTGTGGTTCAGTATCCTTTCACAAGTATACGGAAAATCTGTGTAACCTTTGAAAGAAGCCCTGAGAGAGAAATGGGGGGTTACTGCTTCATGGGTGCCGCATTTCAGTTTGGGAAGATGAAAAAGTTCTGGAGATGATGGTAGTGATAGTTGCACAACAGTGTGAATGTACTTGTTGCCACTGAACTGTACACTTAAAAATGGTTAAAATGGTAAATTATGCATACTTTACCCTAATAAAAATTTTTTGAAAACCGTGCTTTGGAAGGCAGAGTGAGTAGATACAGTAACCCAGATTATTGGTGCAGTTAAAAATCAACACCACTTTGGCTCTGAGTCTCCTAGAACAGAAGAGTGACTCTTATCACAATGCCAAGAATGTGTTGATTGATTCTAATAGTTTAATGGGAACTATTGCATTGGTTTAAATTGTGGCAGCTGAAATTCTGAACTGTATACATACAATATTAGATCACGACAGTAGAAAGTTAAATATAGAATACAAAGATACATAGACTAAAATTCTGATACTATGATTTGTTTGGTTAATAGAGCAAACAAGGGTTTTTAGAAAGCAATATACATGGGCTCCGACTTGCTCACGTTACGCTGCGCCACAGGAACGGTCTCCGACGTACTCCAGGACCTGCTGTGTATTTAATGTCTTTACTTGCTGTGCTATAGATGAGTAATTTTTGCACTGCATTCTATTCAACCTTTAAACAGTATTCTAAGAGAGAACTTAGGAAGCCTACGCCTGGGTCTCAAGAGCAGGAACGGGTAGGGATACAGGCACCATTCCAATAGTCAGTCCAATTATGCTTTAGGCTTTCTTTGATTGTAGGATCATGTACTTTGAAAACCACTTATCATACATAGAATATACCTTTGAATTAAGAATTGCCCTAGCCAGTTTTGCTCAGTGGATAGAGCATCAGCCTGCGGACCGGGGATCCCAGGTTTGATTCCGGTCAGGGGCACATGCCCCGGTTGCGTGCTCGATCCCCAGTTTGGGGCATGCAGGAGGCAGCCAATCAGTGATTCTTTCTCATTGATATTTCTATCTCTCCCTCTCCCTTCTTCTCTGGAAAAAAAAAAAAATTAAAATCTTGTTACATAAGAATATGAAGTTCAATATTCTGATTAATTTGGTTTTATTTTATTTTTAAATATTTTTATTGATTTCAGAGAGAAAGGGAAAGGAAGAGAGAGAAACGTCATTGATGAGAGAGAATCATTGATCGGCTGCCTCCACGCCTCCTATTGGGGATCCAATCTGCAACCCGGGCATATGCCCTTGACTGGAACCAAACTTGGGGCCCTTCAGTTTGCAGGACAGTGTGTATCCACTGAGCCAAACGGGCTAGGGCTGATTAATTTGTTTTTAGAATATAAGTTGTACTATTTGCCTAAGCAAAATTCAAAAGTAAAGTAATTAAAAAATTAAAAAGTAAAAGTTTTGTATATTTATTTAATATGAAATATATTTATTTGGAAAATATTAAAGGTATTTTATTTTGCTATTGTGACCAAGGTAAATTAAGATTTAGAAAAGTATAGATTGTTGTAGATTTTATTTTAAAAGTAGTTCTAGGCATATGGAATACAAAGATAATGTAGAATATCTCTGCTTTTAAAGGCACTTATGAGTCCTCTTAGAGATAATATGCAGTTCCTTATTAATACTGCTTAATAAATACCAAGAGAGAGGGAAGCAAACATATTATGCAAACACATTTGGAGGGACATGTAACAAGGAGACTGCTCAGGAAGAAAAGAGGGAGTTTAATAGATATCTATGTTAAGTAAAACCTCTGAATGTTAAACGTTGAGTGTGAATTAGCCATGCTTTATGAATTGACTTGTTTCCTCCAGAAAAAAAAAATGTATTGGAGTTCTAACCCTAATACCTCAGAATGTGGCCTTATTTTGGACATAGTATTCTTTTTTAAAAAAATATAGTTTATTGATATTTTACAGAGAGGAAGAGAGAGGGATAAAGAGCTAGAAACATTGATGAGAGAGAAACATCAATCAGCCGCCTCCTGCACACCTCCCACTGGGGACGTGCCCGCAACCAAGGTAGTACATGCCCTTGACCAGAATCGAACCTGGAACCCTTGAGTCTGCAGGCCGATGCTCTATCCACTGAGTCAAACTTGTCAGGGCCATAGTATTCTTTTTACAGAGGAAAGAAAGAAAAAATGGGGCCAGGGGTGCAGGATGGAGGAGGTCAATGGGGAAAAAAATGGGACAACTGGAATACTTTCAACAATAAAGATATAAAAAATGGGGTCGTTTAGGTGGGACCTAATCAATATGACTGGTGCCCTGATAAAAAGGGGACATTTGGCTCTGGCCAGCTTTGGTCAGTGATTAGAGTGTAGGCCTGTGCACAGAAGAATCTCTGGTTCAATTCCTGGTCAAAGTCATGTACCTGGGTTGCAGGATCAATCCCTGGCCCCGGTTGGAGTGCATGCGGGAGGCAACCAATTGATGTGTTTCTCTCACATCAATGTTTCCCTCTCTCTCACCCTCCTTCCCTTCCACTCATTCTGGAAATCAATGGAAAAAATACCCTCTGGTGAGGATTAACAACAACAACAAAAAAGGGGTAAAGGGTGCTTGGACACAGATACAGAGGGAAGACAATATGAAGAGACACATGCAGGAGATGGCCATGGACAGCCAAGGATAGACCTGAAAAAAGCTTTTGGAAGGAACCAGCTCTGTTGACACCTGTAATTGGTGAATATAATTGATTTTGTACTTCTAGCCTCCAAAACTGAGGTAATATATTTATGTTGTTCAAGTAAAAAAAGAAAACAATGAAAATCTAAGTATTCTAGGACGGTCATTCACATGGTCCCCTATAAAATTTCCAACTTTATTAGTCTTTTGCACAACCTTCCATTCCAGCCAAATGGGTTCCCTCATTCATTAATCAACAAATTTTTATTGAGTGTCTACCAAGCAAGGCCAAGGGCTGGTCAGTGGGGATAAAATATGACTGTCATCCTGTGTCCCTGCTTTCAGGAAGCTTTATGTTCTAGGAGGAGAGATGCTAAATGGTCAGTTTCATAGTTCATTATTTAATTAAAACTACAGTTAGAGTTAGAAATGAGAATGAGCTAAGAGAGTACTAGTCTTATCTAATAAAGAGGGAATATGCTAATTGACCATCATGCTCTCACAAAGATGGCAAGACCCACAGCCACAAGATGACGGCACCCAGTCCCCTCAGCCCCGCTGGGGCGCCTGCCTCCAGAGTCCTGCAGTCCCCTCAAACCCCCCAGCCGCCCAGGGCCACCTGAGGCTCAGGTAACCAGGGTTGGCTGAGGCTTGCACTGCCAGAAGTGGCAGCAGCAGAGGTGTGATGGGGGCGTTGCCTTCCCCTGATTGTTGGGTTGCCTCCTGCCCCTGAGGGCTCCAGACTGTGAGAGGGGGCAAGCCAGACTGAGGGACACCCCCTCCAGTGCATGAATTTTCATACACTGAACCTCTAGTATATAATAAAAAACCTGACCTAGTCTGGGAGAATGAGTATTCCTTGAAAATATTTTTGTGTTTTCCCATCTCTGTGCTTTTGTGTATACTGTGCCATCTGCTTGTACTGTATGCCTTTTTCAAGTATCCAAATTTTAATTCAAGATTTGGCTCATATCCCCCCTTCTCTAGAAAGCTTTTGCTTTCCTAGTAATCTTTTGCTGAAATATTCTCTCCTCACTATAAACTAGACACATTTGTTGGTTTTTAGCTGCCATCTATGCATGGACTTACGATATTTTTGCAAACCTCACCTTGCCCTGTTACATAAATCTAGAAGTCACCCTTGACTCCAACCTCCATCCAGTCCATTAGCAAGTCACATCTCTTTCAGTTCCATGCAGAATATTTTGAGAAAGCAATGATTAAAGGACTAAATAATCTTAACCTTTTTACCTTTTTTAAATTGTAAAATAAAACAGATATAAAACACCCCACATCAAACATAAATTACAGGAGTTGGATTATAAAGAGAATTTATATTATGATTCATAGCTTAATGAGTTACAAGGAGAATATCCTTATAACCACTACTCAGGTCAAGAAATAGAACTACCCAGCAATACCAGTTCTGAGTATTCAAAGAAAACCAAATTGGAGCATTATTTACCATAGCCAAGATATGGAAGCAACCTAGGTGTTCATTGATAGACTAATGGATACATTTTTAAAATATCTAATTTAATAAAAGTGTAATATTGAAATTGACCATTTCTCCAGGACACCTAAACCACACCCACCAGCCAATCAGAGTGGCTGTATGCAAATTAACTCAGCCAAGATGGAGCCTAGCAGCGCAACCACAGAGGTGGGTGTGGCTCAGGCGGTGGGGCAGCGGGGCTGGCGGGCAGGAGGTGGGCCTTGGGGTGTGTGAGGTGGGTGGGGCTCGCTGGGCTGGTGGTGGGCAGTGGGGTGTATGAGTGGGTGGGGCGCATGGGGGGGTGTGGGGGTGGGCAGGGTGCAATGGGCGCCTGGCGAGCCGTGGGGTGGGCGGGTACAGGCTGGGCTGAGGGACCCCCAAAGTGCACAATATATTGTGCACCAGGCTCCTAGTCCTATATAATAAAAGGGTAATATGCAAATTGACCCTAATGGCAGAATGACCAGAATGACCGCTGGACCAGTAAGAGGTGCACTGACCACCTCTTGGTGTTTTTCCCTGGCCAGAAGGCTCCATCGCCTGATGGTGAACAGGGAGTGAGGGGTGGGTGGCAGGGGATGCAGGTGGCTCCAGGCCAAGATCCCTGCCCTGCTGGCTGTGCCATACACAGAGGGCAACCTGCAGCAGGGGCGGGGCTAGTGGTGAATGGGGAACTGGGGGTGGGTGGCAGCAGGGGGCGGAGCTGGCTGCAGACAGTTGAGGAAGATGGCTCTGATCGCAGGCTAGGCCTAGGGACTGTACCTGTGCAAGAATTTCATGCACCAGGCCTCTAGTATATATCTATATAATACAGGAATGTGCAAATTAGCTGGGATGCCATAATGTCACAACCGAACAGCAGGGACCTGAGGCTGCATGGTGCCTAGTCAAGGCAAGGGACCTCAGGCCACGCCCCCTACTCCGTGGGGCTTGATAGGGGACCTCAGGCCATGTCCCCTGCCTGGTAGGGCTTGACGGGGACCTTGGGCCACACCCCTCACCTGGTGGGACTTGATGGGGGATCTCAGGCCATGGCCCTCCTACCCTGGTGCCAGGCCAGGGGACCTCAGGCCATACTCCCTGCCTGGCGCCGGGCTAGGGGACCTGAGGCTGTGCCCCCCCACCCCCTGCCGGAACGGCTGGACAGGGGTGGGGCTGGCCAGGTCTGGGTCTCTCTCCTGCATTTTCAAAGTGCGTGCAGGTGGTGGGTTGGACTTGACTCTAGGTCCTGTGGTGCTTCCCGGACTCTAACAGGAGGGAGATTTTTATATACATTTTACTAATTTTCTTTCATATCTGGCACTTCTATTATAAAGAAAGGGTAAATAGCAATATTAAAATATTTCCTCTAATTAATTCCCCTTTAATGTGCATGAATTTTGTGTACCAGGCCACTAGTGCACATATATATAATGGAATATTACTCAGCAATAAAAATGAATAAAATCTTGCCATTTGGGACAATATGGATGGACCTAGAGGGTATTATGCTAAATAAAGTAAGTCAGAGAAAGACAAATGCCATATGATTTCACTTATGTGTGGAATTTGAACAACAAAATAAAACAAACGAACAAACAGAAAAAGACCCATAGATAAAGAGAACCCGCTGATGGTTGCCAAAGGGGAGGAAGGAGAGTGGGTGAAAGGTAAAATAATAAATTAGGAAAGAAAACATTTTTTTAGATGAAACCATGCTCCAAGGTAGAAGTATTGAGTCACAAATTTATATTTCTAACACTTTCAATAGCTGTAAGATTTTTATTAGATCATAGTGTGGAAACTTGCCCACTAGAAGTTATTATTGCGTTTTCAGAACTATATATTTATACAGAAATGTTCTCTAGGTGAAATATAGGCTGATTTCATTCCTATTAAGTCCTAGTCCAATGGTAGTTTTTTAAAATGGAAGTGTGTAGTTAGCACTATCATGTCATTAATTGCTATGGAACTTTCTTTCTCGAACATCTTCCATCTTGAACAATTCACTTCTCAACCTGACAACCTTTTCATGCTGATACCTGTATGATCAGTCATGCATCTCTCAGATGACAAAGGAGAGAATGCGAGAATCTGAGTCAGTTTACTACTGTTAAAATCTCAGTGCTGTGAATATTTTTGTGCTGTGAATATTTTTGTGTTGTGTTTTTTTTTTTTGCTTTTGTTGCTGATTTTAATTGTTACATTTTCATTTTTTACTGTACATTTCCTTTTTGTTAAATTTTCATTTCATGTCCTGTTTTTTAAAAAAAATACATTTTATTGATTTTTTTATAGAGAGGAAGGGAGAGGGATAGAGAGTCAGAAACATCGATCAGCTGCCTCCTGCACACTCCCTACTGGGGATGTGCCCACAACCAAGGTACATATCCTTGACCGGAATTGAACCTGGGACCCTTGAGTCCGTAGGCCAATGCTCTATCCACTGAGCCAAACCGGGTAGGGCTGTCCTGTTTGTTTTTAAAGCGTTTATAGATTAAACAGTATAATAGACATGTACTGAATATAAGAAAAGTTAAAACAGGGAATCATTTGGGGGTCTGGGACAGATTAATTCAATCGACATTATTTCTAATGGGAAAAAACGATTCGGTTTTCAAATGGCCTTCCATAATGAATTAAGTTTGAGAAATAAGGTTCCACTGTATTGTGAAACAGTTTAGAATTTACAGCACAGTATAAGTAGTATAAGTACTGTTGCTAAAGAAAGAAAAAAGAAATAGAACTTTGCCAGCCACTCCAGAAACTCTCCTTTTGCCCTTTCCCAGATATAGTCACATTCCTTTCACTTAAAATATCCTCATTTATGACTTTTATAGTAACCACTTCTTTGGGTTTCTTAGGGTTTTATTAAGTGTGCATCCCTTACCACAATAGTTCACATTTCAAGGAGATGGCTCCTAGGCCTTAGGAAAGACATTTCTGGCATGAAAAACTGGCAAGAAGTCAATTTAACTTTTTAACAGATTTACATACATCTCAAAGAGACAAAGTATTTGTAATTTCAAGTTTTCTAAAGGAAAGCCTGGGCAGAAGGAAGGTGTGGGGAGAACTAATAGTTCTCCAGAGGTGACCAATAAATTTTGTTCGTTTGTTTTAAGTACCATTATTAACTCAGGTGCTTAATCCGTTATAGATGAGCTTCACTCTATGCAGTTATCCTTAATGCAGTTCAAATTGTCCTCTGGCCAGTGGGAGCCTCTTCAAAGTTGACTCCTGTGTCCTTTTGACTAACTGTAGAGGGCTTTGAGAGCTGCTTTGTGTTCTAGTATGAGAAGAGATACAGTCCATCTTGTACCTTTCCTATCCTGAAATCATCCATTTTTTCAAAAAGCCCTGGTTTCAGGACCACATCCACATTGCTACTGATGTAGCTCACATGCTACAAGCTGGGAAGCACATGTTAGCTGGAAACTTGGGACTCCAAGCATCAGGTCTATGGAGCAAGCCTGTTTCTGATGTTCCTCCCTGTGCTTCCCATACACTCCCTGACTTAGAGTGGGTAGGGCAGGCGGACTTCAGGGCTGTGGGCTATGACTTGCTGGGTATGTTCTGCTGTCGGTAGGCAGTTCCCCAAAGAGAGCACTAGCCATTCAGACTGATGCCTAGTTTGCAGCCTCACCTGTCACTGTATCTGCAGTGTCCTGCAGGCATGGCTGAGTTCAGAGAACAAGAAGCCCCAAGCTATCCTTTCACAGGACAGAGGATGGCAGGTCTTGGTAACCTAGCAGATTCTGGGTTAAACATCCCCATTCTTCCCTCTTGTGAGTCCTTAGCTGAGAGGACCAGAACATAGGCAGGGTGGGTCCTGGGGCTGGGAGCCAGAGCCCTGACTCATAGGAAGACCAAAGAGTCAGGGCCAGGGCAAGACACGCTGAGCCAGAAAACCTGGAGGAAAGCCATGGTCTGAATGCTGGGAGGAGGGAGAAGTCACCAGATGCAGGCAAGGTCACAGGAGGGGACTGAGTCAGGACTGGAGCTAGGAACAAGCTCCAGCAGGTCAGGGTCACTCAGGGCTGCTATAGGAGATCCTGACCCTGTGCCCGGAGATCTCCAGAGCTAGAGGCCAACTCTCCAGGGCTGACAGTGGCCTAAATGTGGTAGACTGACCCCGGCTGGGGATGTATAAAGCCAGGAATATGCACTAGTTGTGATGCCTTCCTGGATCAGGCTTCGTAGCAGACAGCCACCTCTTCAGTTACACAGAACATCTCTAACAGACCCCTCAGGCCTAGACCCACCTCTGCTATCTGGGGGTACAGCTCTGCATCCTTAAAGCTGGAGTCACTCCTCTCCGTGCCTCATCTGCTGTGATTACTCAGTCAGGCCCCCACCCTCTCTTCGGATGTTTGGATGAAAACTGCATTCTTCAAGAGATTTACTTCAGAGACTTTCCATATAGTGCTCTTCGGTCTTTAAACTATCTGGAAATAATTTCAAACTTTAAAAAGTTGCACAAATAAAAGCAGCACAATATAAAAATACTCATTTCCCTCCTAAACCATCTTAAAGTGAGTTAAGTACATCATGGCCTTTTCTTTACCCTTTAGTACTTCACTATATAATTACTGCTGTTTTTTCTCTTCTTTGCAACTAATAAGCAGTGTGGGGAGACCATGCAAATATCATGTTCTTTATAAAAATTGCCTCCTAGATTGAGCATCCACTGACGATTCTTATCTATGCCAGTCCTTACCATGATGGTTGCAAAATAGTGATTTGCTAACCCCAACACTCCTTCCACGCTTTGCATTCTGCCCTCAGCATTCTGCCCTGAATGAGCGATCTTCTCCCATTTATGTATTGATGGACTCATGGTATGGAATCATGAATTCAAATTTTTTCCATGGTTTACAATTTAATTCGTAATTATTTTGGCATTCAAATTGTCCCAGATTTGCTAGTGGGAACTTTGTTCTCCTTCTCCCTCTCTCCTCCCCCTCCTCCTCCTCCTCCTTCTCTTCCTCCTCCTCCTTCTCCTCATTATCATTTTGTTAATCCTCACCCAAGGATATTTTTCCCATTGATTTTTAGAGAGAGTGGAAGGGTGGGAGAGAGACAGAGAGAGAAACGTTGATATGAGAAAGACATCAATTGGTTGCCTCCCACATACGCCAGGGATTGAGCCTGCAACCAAGGTATGTGCTCTTGACCAGAATCAAACCCGGGACCCTTCAGTCCACAGGCTGACGCTCTATCCTCTGAGTCAAACTGGCCAGGGCATTATTATTATTTTTAGCACTTCCTTACTTTTTGGTATAACAAGGGATTCCAAGCATACCTTGCACCAACCCCGAACTCAGTCATTCCTCTAAGGAGCCTGCTTCCTTTTAGTGGTGAAGGATAGAGATCAAGTTCTCTGCTGAAGTTATCACAAGGCCAAAATTAAGATGTTGGCTGAGCTCTTACCTGGAGGCTCTGGAAAGAATTCACTTCCAAGGAAATTCAATGGCAGAATTCAGTCCCTAGAACTGAGGTCCCCATTTTGTTGTGGGCTCTCAGCTTCTAGTGTCTTCTCCCTATCCCCTGCTGCATGGCCCCCTCCATCTTCAAAACAGCCACAGTGGGTGAAATCATTCTCGCTTGGAATCTCTCCAACTTCTGTCAAAGATAAACAGAGGTGGACACTAGTTGAAGTGTTAAGGACAGAGTTTAATCAGTAACAACTATTGCAATAGGGAAAAGAGTCTAACATGAACTGAACTCAACTTCAGTTTGCACAGAGATGACTGGGTTTTTAAAGGGAGAATGAGGTGGAGTGATAGGAGGGGAGGGGGTAATTGGGGTTCAAGTAGTGTCAGGGAAGTGAAAAATTGTAAAAGGTCAGTTAATGTAAATGCAATTAGGCCAGCTCTGTTTGTTAGCCAGCAATTATTGAAGTTAGGATTCTATCCTCCCAGAAAGACTGGGAGAAAGATGCCCTACTCTCTGGTATTGACAGGAACCAAGAGTTAATTCCTTGGCAGTCTGGAGCTTTCTTGGGCAGGTACTTTTAGGGGGCTTAGGGGAATCCTGCAAATGTGGCCTTGAGCAGTCAGAAATTATGTTAGTGTTTGTTCAAGTCTTTACAGGCCAAGATTAATGCTGGGTTGATAAGAGGCTCAGGGGAGTGTGGTTAGACCCACCTGGATATTTTCCCTTTTGCCATATAACATAGCATAATCATGGGAGTAACACCAGGGGACTAAGGTTATAGGGGCCATCTTAAAAGTCCCAGCCTTCCTAGCAGTTGTCCTAGCCAGCCCAGGATAAGCATCTGAACTGTTTGGGGCTCTGAGCAATGCCAAAGCTAACTCAGTCTCTGGTCACCATGAATGGGAGGAGCCTTAAGATCCCAAGTGGAGCTTTCTTGGCACTCACAGTGTGGGAACAGTGATGGAGGCTACGTACATCTTAGAGAAGGAAGGGTAGCAGCACCCCCTTGAGTTAACTTGAGGAAAGAACTACAATAGGGCTGTTCGGTGCGGCCGAATCCTATCTGTGCTTTTATGCAAGAACATACACCCACCTCACTTGCCCTTTAGTGCTTGCTGTGGTTTCAATCTCATTTGATTGACTTGGCCCTTGCTTTTGGAAGCCATGTCAGTGCAAATGGTTGATAGGAGCACAAGCTCTAGGATAGATGAGTCCACGCTCTGCCATTTATAGGCTGTAGGACCTTGAGACTACTTCACTTCTTTGTGTCTTGAATTATTTCTTCATTTACAAGATGTGAATAATAGTAGCTACCTCCTGGGATAGCTGGGGGAATCAAATGAAAGCATGTTCATAGAGTGCTAATGCTTTCCCAGCACATAGTCAGTGTCCAACGAATACTAGCTGTCTGAAGGTATCACTTTGTCTTGTTCATCTCTGGCTCCGTACCCCAAGTTCTTCTTGGCTTTTTGGTGGTCCTCAGTATTAGCCTCTGGATTCTCTCAGTGCAGTGGCTCTTGGTTTCCAAGGGTCCTATCCTGGAGCTTGCCCTACTCTTATACCTGCTATGGGTGGAAGCCTAAGAAGAATGTGCCCTGCATCTCAGACATCTGCTTCCAGATTCCCAAACAAGAAACTATCTTCTACCCCTTAAGAGCCTTACATGACACTGTCTTCCTGCTGAATTCAGTTCAAAATGCAAGTCTCAAGAAAAGGCATCTCTTCTGTTTATCTATTATCACGTAACAAAGTACTTCAACACTTGGCGGCTTAAAATAAGCATTTTTATTTTAATCATGCTTTTGTGAGACAGGAGAGGCTTGGTTGGGTGGTGCATCCCCAGCCCATGCTGGGGCAGTGGGACTGGAGGATCCACCTGCATGATAGCGTCTTCACTGCCAGGGAGAGCACCTCTGTGTGCTGTCTCATCCTTCTGAGCCTTCGGGATGCTTGGGCTTCTCACAGCATGGCTGTCAGACTTCTCACATGGTAGCTGGCTTCCTCCAGAGTGATCATTCCGAGAGGCCCAGGTTGAAGCTGCAAGCCTTCTTATGGACTATGCTCAAAGTTGGAGAACATCATTTCTGCATCCTTTTTTTTTTAAAAAAACAACAACCATATTTTTTATTGATTTCAGAGAGGAAGGGAGAGGGAGAAAGAGAAATATCAATGATGAGAGAGAATCATTGATTAGCTGCCTCCTGCATGCCCCCTACTAGGGACTGAGCCCATAACCCGGACATGTGACCTAACTGGGAATCAAACAATGACTTCTTGGTTCATAGGTCGATGCTCAGCCACTGAACCATACCAGCCACACCAGTGTGAGTGGCTGGTAGGAGCACAAGCTCTAGGTCAGATAAATCCAGCTCTGTCAATTATAGGCTGTGGGACCTTGAAATTACTTAACTTCAACTACTTACAAAGCCAGATCGATTTCTAGGGGAGGGAATTAGATTCCACCATTCAATGGGAAGAGTAGAAAAGAATGAGTTCAATCTTTAATCAACATCAGCATCTGATGAGTGGAAGCAAAATCCCACCTGGAAACCCGCTGCAATAAGGTCTGGGAAATGTAGTTTTAGGTTTTTAGTCTCTGCAGCAATAAGGAGGATGGGACACAGGAAGGAGGGTGAGGCAGTCAACCTGCTGCATGCACCATGGGCTCTCAGCATGCAGTCATGTCTTAGTGATTAGATTCTATAACCAGCTTCCCTTCATCCTTGGCGCCAGCATCCTTGAGTCCAAGTGGGAACTGGGAGCAGTCATCCCCTCAATCAAGCCTGTCCTCTAAATCAAGGTTTTAAAAAATGTTGTGTTTTTTTTTTTTTTTTTTACTGAAACTCATAGTAAAAACTACAGTTGATATCAGTATGTAATATATATGTCATTGAAGTACAAGTTTCATGAAACAAACCTTATCTTTACCATATGCAATGCTTTTAAAAATATATATTTTTTTATTGATTTCAGAGAGGAAGAGAGAGGGAGAGAGAGATAGAAACATCAATGATGAGAGAGTATCACTGAGTGACTGCCTCCTGCATGCCCCACACTAGGCATTGAATCTGCAACCAGGACATGTGCCCTGACCGGGAACCGAACCATAACTCCTGGTTCATAAGTTGACACTCAACCACTGAGCTATACTGGTTGGGCTTATAATCTTCTCTTCTATCGTATTCTATTTTATTGTGTTCTGTTTCTTTTCCACAAAAATGCTGGTTAATTTCATGACTCACTATGTTACCACCCATATTTGAAAAGTACTGCTGAAGACTTGTGTTTCTACATTTAAATAGGGAATCAAAGACTAAAAAGAAAAAAGTGAGTCAATAAGAACAAATTATATAAGAGCAAAGAAATATTTTCTCAAATAAATTTACTTAATTCAACAAAGGTGTAGTAAAGTATATCATTGTTTTACAATTACTCATTTCCTTCCTTATACTCTGGTTTACGTACCCCTGTCACTAAGTCTTCCCTTGTGAGGTGTGGCTATGTGACTTCTTTGGCCTCCAGCCTGTGAACAGGCATGATCCAGTCAGGTCGGAGCAGAAAGCTTAAATGCAATTATATGGTTTGGCCTGATCTCTAGAAATTCTGCCCTCTGCCAGTACTCTAAATAGGACTGGTCCTTTGGCCTGCATCTCAGAGTGAGAAAATACATGAACCAAAATGCAGACTAGTCCCTGACTGGTTTGGCTCAGTGGATAGAGCGTGGTTGGCCTGTGGACTCAAGGGTTCCAGGTTTGATTCCGATCAGGGGCATGTACCTTGGCTGCGGGCACATCCCCAGTGGGGGGCGTGCAGGAGGCAGCTGCTCCATGTTTCTCATGGATGTTTCTGACTCTCAATCCTTCTCCCTTTCTCTCTGTAAAAAACCAATAAAATATATTTTAAAAAACAAACAAACAAAAAAGACCCCCAAAATGCAACCTACCCTCAGCCCTCACGTAACATGAGAAACAAATATTTGTTGTTATGAGGCACTGAGATTTGGGCTTGTTACTGCACCAAAAGCTGACTAATTTAAGAAGCAACTTAATGAAACAAACAAAACAGTCAAACACTCTTTCGAACATTTAATCAGTACAGAAGTATATAAAGCAAAACAGAATGTTCCCTCTGAGCAACCACCTGCTCCTCAGGAGTCATCATCATTGATAACATTTTGGCGCATAATCTTTCAGAGATGGAAATTGTCAAAATGACTGTTTTCTAATTTTAATGTAATAAAATTAGTACATAATTTTTCATAAACGCAGCTTTATTGAAACATTGGCAGGCCTATTGTGTACTTATTGTTGATGGATGCTGTCACACTAACACAGCAGGGTTGAGTATTGCAACAGACTGTACTGCTCACTGTATTTACTGTCCGGCTCAAGAGTTTACTGACCTTTGATGGAGGTCTCTAAATGTTAACGTTTGGAGATTTTATACTATAAAATTGTACATAGGCGATAATTGTGTTCTGATTATCAGGAGGCTCATGATGTCACTTTGCCCAATTATTTGTGATGTTTTCTCACTTGTTTTTGTGGTTTCTACCAAATTTTGTTTTATTTCCCTCTCTTTTATGTCTGGATTTTTTCTATACTATTTCAAATAAAATATAGACATCATGACACTTTTATTTCTC
>PVJC01034082.1:0-19023 GCA_004026665.1 Murina feae
CCCACCTGCTGGCGTGCCTGACCAGCCTGGGTGAGGGGCTTTAAGGCTGCCCACAGCTCCCATTGACCCAACGTCCCAGCAAGGCCGGCTGGACACAGGTTTCTGTTCCTTTAAGCTGAGGTGGGCTGAGGTAACGAAACCTCCTCTGCTTCACCTCGCAGCGCAGCGTCTATAATGAGACTTTGTTACTCTTAGTAAGTCAGGCCAGGCTGCTGTTCCCTTCAGCTCCTGAGGATTCTATGATTGTTACATTATTGAAACATGTTTCGGAGTCTGCCCGCCAAGGGCCGAAAACAGTATCGCTTTCGCTCCTGCTGCAATGGACGCTGCCTAAACGTTTACTCAGGTCCGTGAGTGGCGGCTGCCATCTTGGCTGGGCTAATTTGCATACAGCCGCTCTGATTGGCTGGTGGGCGTGGCTTACCCGTCTCGGAGAAATGGTTAATTTTACTATTTCGCTTTTATTAGTTTAGATTCATTTGCACAACCTGCTTTTCCCATTGATTTGGTCTGAAATATGTTTTCCCACTCAGTTTTTGCTGCTCTGCCCTGGGGCCACCCCTGGGTCAGCTAAGTGCTCTTTTCGTTTCCGTGGCTTGGAGTTGACGTCAGAGGTGTTATTAAATAACCTTGTAAGGATTGTATCCTGCAGGCCCTGACAGTGCCCATTGATCTGAGATTTACAGTACATTTGTACAATACATCATCATGACTATAGCCTTAATGTAGCAACAGAAAGAATCGTGTCCCTTCATTCCCAAATGGGAGGAAATATCCTTTGCCAAGAAATATAATACAGTAAAACTGTCAAAGAATGAAATCATTTATGTAAATTGGGAAATGCATGCCATTATTCTTGTTGATCTATAACAAGGTAAATATAGAAAGCTTTCAAATATAAAACTTCGAAATTAAACAAACCCCCAAATACGCTGGCAAAATTCATTTGAAAGTAAAATGTATTACATATTTGCTTGTAATTGCTCTCTTTCTCTCTACTGCCTGTCTTGTTTGTTCATGTAAGTATCTCTGTCTTAGTCCATTCTGGGTGTTACAAAACTAGGGGCTCAGTGCATGAATTTGTGCACCTTGAGAGGAACTGTGGGCTGCAAGGCTGTGATGGACACACAGGGCAGGGTGGGGGTTCAGCCTATCTTCCACACCTCCACCTGGCCCCTCCTGCCATGGCCCCTGGTCTCCTGTCTGCTGGCAGCCTCGCTCCCACTGCTCCCATGCACTGACTACACTGACCCCACTCATACCCACCAATGGTGTGGAGCAATTGCTTCTGGTGCCAGCAGCAGGTGCAAGTTAGGCCAGTGTCCTTAGTGGGTGTGAGCAGCCCCTGCTGCCCAATCACCCCTCAGGAGCAGAGAGAGGTGGAGAAACCCTCAGGAGCAATTGGGGCCAGCAGGTGCCACTTGTACCCACTGGTGGTGCCAAGTGATTGGGCCAGCATGGTGCAAATGGGGCTGTTGCTGGCAGTGGGTGTGAGAGGTGGCTGCTGCCCAGATCACCTCTCAGAAGACGGGGAAGGTGGAGAAGCCCTGAGGGATGATCAGGGCCATTAGCCACTGCTCCCACCAGCTGATGGCTCCAAGCAATCAGGGCCAGTGCCAGGTGCTGGCAACAGGATTGAGCAGGGCAGGTACCGGCAGCAGGTGCAAGTGTCTAGCAGGACCACGGTGCACGGGAGCAAAGAATTTTCAGTAACCACCAGAAGCTCACCCTGATGGCAGTGACTGGTGCCCCACCTTGGTCTGGTGCTCCCACTCACCTGCTCCACCATCCCACTGCAGCTGATGTCTGCCATGATCCACACATGCCCGCTGTGATCAGCACACTCATGGCAACTGGTTGTTCAGTTGTTCAGCCTATTTGCATATTAGGGTTATATATATATATATACTAGTGGCCTGGTGCATGAAATTCATGCATGGTGGGTATTCCTCAGCCCAGCCTGCACCCTCTCCAATCTGGGACCCCTCGGAAGATGCCCTGCCCCACAGGTATAAGTCTTAAACCAGCAGTCGGACATCTCTCTTGCAATCCAGGACTGGTGGCTCCTAACCGCTCACCTGCCTGCCTGCCTGATCACCCCTAACCATTCTGCCTGCTGGTCTGATCACCTCCAACTGCACCACCCTTCTTCCCTGATCATCCCTAACTTCCCCCCCTTCCTTTCTGCTCACCTTAACTAGCCCCCCTTTCAGCCTGCTCAACCCCAACTGTCCCCCCTGCATACCCCCAACTGTCCCCTTATCCTGCTCACCCCAATTGCCTCCCACTGCTGGCCTGCTTGTCCCCAACTGGCTCCTTTTCCAGTCTGATCACCCTCAACTGCCTTCCCTCCTTGCTTGATGACCCCTAACCACCTCTGCCTCAGCCCCTTCACCATGGCTTTGTCTGGAAGGACATCCAGAAAGTCTCAAAAGGTCTCCTGGTCTAATTAGAATATTACCCTTTTATTTCTATAGACATAGATACCACAGACTATGTAACTTATAAACAACAGAAACCACAAATTTGTTCTCATAGCTCAGAGGGCTGGGAGCAGAGAACAGGGTGCCAGCATGGTAGAAGTGAAGGCCCTTCTCATATCTTCACATGACATAGGGTGAGAAAGTTCCGTGGATCTCTTCAGCAAGGGCACTAATCCCCTCCATGGCCTAAACTGCTCCCAAAGGCCCCACCTCCTAATGCCATCACATTACATATGAACTTGGGGGCAGGAGGTAAAACTCTAACATTCTGCCAATAGTAATCTATCATTTGACATTAAAATTATTACTCTATTTAGTCATTTACTACCTCTCACATAATTAGTTATGTTTCCATAACCAATAAGCATTTATAGTTATTCTAATAAGCCTCTGTATTGCTATGTATTTTCACAGAATACCCATGAGTTACCTAAATGGGATGGTGTTTGAATACAGTAGCTGAATATTTTATCATTATTAAAAAGAAATAATGTTGTGTTTAGCTCCAAGTTAGCAATGATACAATTCAAAGCCAGGGTCCTGCCCCTTTTACATATGTGAGTATCAGTGAGTGAGGATCAAACATCGGCTTTCTAAGTATATAAAACATATGGCTGTGGTGTACTGTTGTAAATGATGAAACACTCTAACTCAGACAGAGAGTGTATAAATCAAAGTGTAAATAGCTCAAGAAATTTTTATTTGCAAAAAAGCTCTGAAAACACTCTGTAAGTATAACAGAAACGAGCTGCATTTTAAGTTGTTGAAGACATGATGTGGATATTGATTTTTTTTAGTGAAATTGGCTAATATATTTGCTTATTTGAAATGAGATAAAATATTTCAATTCATGCATAAAATAATTTTTAAATTTTTATAAGGCAATATGTTTTTAGTATGTCAGTGTGAAATCTATGTTATATAAGAATATAATTCTAGAGTAGCTTGAAAATCAGAAAATAAGGATAAAGGAGAATGCATATCTCTGGATTCAACCTCATAAATTAAATCCTATCAATAATTACAAAGTTTAACTTAAGTAATTAGAAAACAATTCTTATCAGGTGGAATAATGTCTTTTCTTTCCCAAAAGTGTCCATACTCTAACATTGGAAGACTACCAAATGTTAACTTTTTGAAATAAAAAGAGACTTTGCAGATATGATTAAATTAAGAAATTTGAAATGAAGAGAATATCCTGGATTATCTGGGTGGGCCTCGTACAGTCACAAGTTTCCTTAGATTGGAAGAGGGAGTAGGATCAGAGTCAGGAGGCATGACAAAGGATGCAGAGCTTATAATGATACAGTTATGAAGTTAGAAGATGGAAGGGGGCAGAAATCAAGGAACGCAGGCTGTCTAGAAGGTGGAATAGTAAGGAAAATGTTTCTTCCTTAGAGCCTCTAGGAACACAATACATTGACATATTTAGATCCTTGAGCCTCATTTCTGACTTCCAAACTCTGGTACTGTATGATAATGAATTTGTTAACTGCCAGTAGGAAACTTTGCACTCGTAAAGGCAATTTAAGAACAGGCAACTTTGACAATTACCTAAATTTTAAAAAGATTATTGGTTTTCTTTGATATTTAGAATAGAACTAATTTTTATTTAACTAGCATTTTAAAAATATCCTTTAATTTTTTTAATCTCTTTAATTTTATATTAAAGGTGAAGCTAGAACTCTGACAGTGTCATAGATATCAAACAGAAGTATGATTTAGCTACAGTAAATTTTTGAGAGAGGCAGAAATTTTATGTACTTTTTTTAATCCTCACTGGAGGACATGCTTATTAATTTTACAGAGAGAGAAAGGGAGAGAGAGAAAAAAACACAACAACATTGATGTAAGAGAGAAAAATCAATCATTATGCATATGTTTGGGAATTGAGCCCCCAGCCCAGGTTTGTGACCTGATCAGGGATCAAATCTGCAACCTTACAAGGAGGATGTCACTCCAACAAATTCAGTCACAACTGCCAAGGCTTATGTGCATTTTTTAATGGTCAAATAATAATTGAGAAAGGATGCAAGAAAATACAAGAAGGTGAAGATGTCTATTTAATAAATTGTGTTGGGAAAATTAGACAGATACATGCAAAAAGAAATAAAACTATATTACCTTCTTACACGATACACAAGAATAAACTCAAAATGGATTGAAGACTTAAATGTTAGACTCAAAACCTTACAAATCCTAGAAGAAAATATAGATACTAAAATCTTGATCATTTCTCATAGCAATATTTTTTTCTGATATATCACCTTAGAGAAGAGAAACAAAAGAAAAAAATAAACAAATGGGGCTGTATCAAATTAAAGATTTTTCACAGCAAAGGAAACCACCAACAAAATGAAAAGACAAACCACTGACTGGGAGGACACATTCACATGTGATACATCTGATACGGCCTTACTATCCAAAAGTTATAAGGAGATTATGAAATTCAATACTAAAAAAAACAAACAGTCCAATTAAGAAATGGGCAAAGGAGTTAAATAGACACTTCTTCTAAGAAGACATACAGATGGCCAATAGACATATGACAGGATGCTCAAAGTCACTAATCATCAGAGAAATGCAAATTAAAACCACAAGGAAATATCACTTCACACCTGGTAGAATGACTATATCAACAAATAAACAAACAACAATTATTGGTGAGGATGTGAAGAAAAGATAACCATAGTGCACTATTGACGGGAATGCAGACTGGTGCAGCCACTGTGGAAAACAGTATGGAGCAACCTCAAAAAATTAGATATGGAACTGCATCAAGACCCAGCAATTCAGTTTCTGAGTATGTATCTAAAGAAACCTGAGATACTAATTTGAAAGAATATATGCACCCCCTATATTCATTGTAGCGTTATTTATAACTAGAGGCTTGGTGCACAAATTCATGCACAGGTGGGGTCCTTTGACCTGGCAGGTGATCAGGGCCACAGGAGGTTAATTGGGGAGAGGGGCTATGGGAGGTGGGCTCTGGGAGCACACTGACCACCAGGGGCCAACTCCTGCCTTGAGCGTCTGCTCCCTGGTGGTCAGTGTGCATCATAGTGACCTGGTAGTTTGGTCCTTGGCTCGCTTAAGCTTTTATATACATAGATAACTAAGATTTGGAAGCAGCCCAAGTCCCCTTCAGTAGATGAATGAATAAAAAAAAAACCTGTGGTATACTTACACAACAGAAAACTACTCAGGGGGGCTCTGGGGGCTGGGCGCTGCAGCCAAGATGGCGCACTGGACTCTGAGCTGCTTCCTGACCAGTGTGCTCCACAATGGGCTGGGTCACTACATGCAGCAGCTGTAGCACCTGAGCTTCAGCCTCAGTGCCAACGCACCCTCATCCCATGGCACCAGGAGTTCATGGAACAGGAGGTGGCCGACTTGGCCCGACAGAACCAGAGTCGTGGCCGAATACCTGAACAGGGCTGTGCGAGGAGAGCCTCCACAACAAGTCGGTGGAGAGAGCACGACGCTGGTGAAGAAGCTCGCGAACCAGTCGGGCTTGGCCATCATCCACATCCATAAGCCCTTCCACACGGACAGCCCTAGCGCCCAAGGCCAGTGGCACCCCTTCACCAACAAATCGACTGCGCGGGGCGGGCTGTGCCCCCGAGAGGCCCCAAGTCCTGCCCCTGCCCAGGAGCAACGCAGTGACGAGTTGCTCCAACCTCAGCCCCAGCAAAGGCGGTTCCTCCTCTTTTGGTTCAGGGGGTTACAAGCCCTGACAGACAGATGGAGCCCATGAAAGAGCAAGTTGGTGCCGAAACTTTTGCTTGGGACAAAGAAGAGCTGCCTGTTGCTTTTGGTGCCCACTGCGAAGGGCAGTGACTTTGTGTCTTTTAATTATCCAGTTGGCATTGCTGAAACCTGAGAGTCTTCTAGGCTCTTCCTGGTCCTCCTTCTTGAAATCCAAATTGGTAACAGTGGTCTCATCACAGCGAGGGACTTCAAGGCTGGCTTCTGACGAGTCTCTGATGTCCTGTTTCTGCAGCCACTGAGCTAGAGCGTGCTAGCACCTTCGCCGCTGTGAACCTGGCACTGGGCGAGGCTATATGAATTTGTATACGTTACAGAACTGAGATTAATAAACTTGCCCACTGTAACACACACACAAAGAGTACTACTCAGTCATAAAAAAGAAGAAAATCCTACATTTTGTGACAGCATGTGTGGACCTGAAGAGTATTATGCTAAGTGAAGTAAGCCAGCCAGTCAGAGAAAGACAAGTACTATGTGATTTCACTTACATGTGGAATCTAATGAACAAAGTAAACTAACAATCAAAGTGGAGACAGACTCATGAATACAGAGAAAAGATGGACAGTAGTCAGAGGGGAAGGAATTGAAGACTGGGTGAAAAAAGTAAATTAAAATACTTGTGAAGTAGTTTGTGCTTTTATTTTAATATGCTGTTTATTCATTTTGGATTGTATGGAACATTTTGAAAATGTCTCTAAACCGAGAAAGGAATTCTATCTAATAAAGAAGGAATATGCAAATTGACCATGACTCCATCACAAAGATGGCAGTGCTCACAGCCATAAAATGGTGGTGCCCAGTCCCCTCAGCCCTGCCAGAGTTACCCAGTCCTTTCAGTCCTGCCAGGGTGGTGGCAGGCGTGGGGTGCGGCTGGATCCGCCCTCAGCCTCCCAGCCCCCCAGGTCCAGCCCGTGGCACAGGCAAGCCTTGCATGGTAGGTGCCTAGCCACCCAGGGCTGCCCAAGGCTCAGATAACCAGGGCCATCTGAGGCCTGTGCTGTCAGCAGTGGCAGCAACAGAGGTGCGATGGAGGCATTGCCTTCCCCTGATCACCAGGTGGCCTCCTGCCCCTGAGGGCTCCCAGACTGTGAGAGGGGGCAGGCCAGGCTGAGGGACCACCCCTCCAGTGCATGAATTTTTATGCACCAGGCCTCTAGTCTATATATATAAAAGCCTAAGCGACCGAACTACTGAACAACCGGTAGACCGGTAAAAGTGACATGCATTGACCACCAAGGGACAGACATTCAATGCACAGGATCGAGTTCCATCTTGTCTGGACCAGGCTTGCAGGGATTAGGCGAAACCAGCTATCCAACATCCCCCAAGAGTCCTCGGTATGTGAGAGGGCACAGGCCAGGCCAAGGGGCCCCACTGGTGCACAAATCCATGCACTGGAACTCTAGTATTATAAATAAAACTATTTAGTTTTTAAAAGTGTTGAGCAATACATGTGTGCACTATGAGTTATGATATGGGAGCTCCTAATGATGATTTAAAATTGGAAGTTCTATCAATTGATTACACATAATCACAAGTAGCGAGGAACTCAACTGGTTCGTCAAAATTGGTGCCCAAACTCAAAGTTTACATGTTTTAAAATGTACTACTGTAAAAAATAGAATATGAGGATTACTAACAGTAGACAAATGCTTCTGTGTGTCCAGTAATGTGCTAAGCACTGATATGAGTTTTTTTATTTAATATCCACAATAATTTAAGCCCTATTTTCAAGATGAATAAAATTGAGAGCTTATTTAAATTTCCATGATTAATGCTCTACAATGTTGAGACTTGCCACCAGGAATAATGATTTTGCTACTCACTCCTGAAGTTAGCCTAATATAACCTGTTTTGGAGATAGAAGCAATAATAAGTATATTTATGTTCTAGAGAGTATATTTCAAATGAATCATGGACATACTGTAATCAATTTGTCAAAGAATAAAATTTATATAAGTTTCCAAATCTAATGTATTAACTTTCAGAGTAGAATAATTCTGAAAAATAATTTTAGCAATTTGAATATGTATTATTTTTTCTAATTTTCAGAAAATTATGTCTATCTACCTTTCTATATATTATATGTGTGTGTGTGTATGTGTGAGTGTGTGTTTAATAAGGATTTACTATTGATTTATCTATATCACTACATCACTATAAAATGATTATTATTTTAACACAATCTCACATATAAACACTTCTCAATTTGCTTGTCCATTATTTTCAACTTATCCTTGTTTTATTTTAGTAAAAACATATTAAAAAGTGAATATAATTTTATAAGAAAATCATACTTACTAAAAATTGATTAACAAGAATAACATTTTAAAATTTTAAACACATTTGCTATGAATTCTTTCAGGGCTAACTTAAGGATCATATGTTTTAGGACCTAACACTATACTGTGTACCAATTTCTCTCACTCTGAAAAATCTACAGCAGCTTCAGGTATATGTGGATATAAGTTTTTCTCTGCATCTGCATTAACTTGTTTGTTTAAAAATTGTGCATTAGAAATCAGGTCATTTTGTTCATTAGTCAGCAGGGGATTATTGGTGGCAATTTTGATTCCTATAAACCTTTCCTAGTTTCTTTCTGTTATTATGGTTGCTTTCTACAGTTAGTATTTCTACTATTAAATATTTTTTAATTGTTTTAATTTCTCCTCTTCCCTATTTCCTTCTCTTTCTTCTTTTCTTTCTTTCTTTTTTGTTTTGTTTTTACTCTACCATTCTCCCTTCCCTTCTTCCTCCCCATGCTTATCCACTTCTCTTTTCCCATTTCCCTTTTTCTGCATACATAAGAGTTAAGGCTTACTTTTATAAAAGCCTCATTTGTGCATTACATCAGATTGTCATGATTTTAACACAGCTAAGGTTAAAAATTGTGGGTTTTTTATATGAATGTATTCAACCCCATGGAAAATGAATAATGGTAACTTTATGATTCTTTTTTGTAATTTCCCCCTTTATATTACATTTCAGCTTAACCTTTGTTCTCAGGTGGTTTCTGGAAGATATTATACTGATACTAAGACTACAATCACTCAAAGTGTATGAGGAAAGAAGCGCAATGACAAGATTGCCCTGATACCTTAAGATGCTGGAGGGAAATTAAATTTCTCTATGATATTCTTTACTATTGGTTGCTAACAGTGCTAGCTGTGATTCCTTACAAAGGCCTATGTTCCACTATTATAAACTGTCAGTAGAATCTGCGGCTTTTATAAATGTGTACTTTTATCTCCTAAGTTGTAATCTTAAATTTTTAGTTTTCAACCCTTGGAAGGTTTATAAACTGAAGAGAGGACAAAGCCAGTTTTAAAAAATAATTTTCGAGCTCCACAGTATGCAAAAATGCTTCCTGATTATTATTAAAATGGAAAGATTTTTTTTTGGCATGTGCACCTGGCATTATTTAATATTTAGCAGCCTTTTTCGACCGGCTTCCCAATTTTGGAGCTCATTGCCCATTTTTACTTAGCTGGTTCTCTGGGCATTATGCCCAGCTTGGATTAATGTTTGTTTATTATAATTTATATTATCTAGGATAGTTTTTAGCTGGATGTCTTAGAAATAATTATAATTAAGTAACAAGGAATACATTTATTAAACATGTAAGTACATTAGGTCATCAAAGATGTTTTTCACACATTAGTTTAAATAATAAGTACATATAAAGTATTTTGTAGTATTGTAACCTAATGACCTTGTTGTCTGTAAGCCAGTTTAGATTGTTTCATATCTAGTGGATTAACTTTCTCTTCATTTTATTCTAAGAACAACTGCATATTACTATTTCACATCTTAAAATGACAATGAAGAATATGACTTTTAAGTGGTGTGTACCTCAGATAAAAGAACGTGATTAGGTGGCGTAAAATAAAATGAGATGATATGAGTATCATGTTAGTAAGAATTTTCTCAACGAAACAACTTATTTTAGGAGGAAAGGATATAGTATAGGGAATTAAGGCTTACCCATGATATGTGTGTGTGTTTTCTTAAAATATTGTTTAACACATGTAACATTCATTTTTAAAAATATTTTATTGATTACGGTATTACATATGTGTCTTTATTCCCCCAACCCACCCCCAAACTCCCACTCACACCCATGTTGTCTGTGTCCATTGTTTAGGTTTATATGCATACATATAAGTCCTTTGATTGATCTCTTCCCGTACTCCACACTCCCCTACCTTCCTTCTGAGGTTTGATGGTCTGAAAGATGCTTCTCTGTCTCTGAATCTGTTTTTGTTCATCAGTTTATGTTGTTCATTATATTCCATAAATTAGTGAGATCGTGTGATATTTATCTTTCTCTGACTGGCTTATTTCACTTAGCATAATGCTTTCCAGTTCCATCCATGCTGCTGCAAATGGTAAGAATTCCTTCTTTTTTACCACAGCATAGTATTCCATTGTGTAGATGTACCACAGTTTTTTGATCCACTCATCTGATGATGGGCACTTAGGCTGTTTCCAAATATTAGCTATGGTAAATTGTGCTGCTATGAACTTAAGGTGCATATATCCTTTCTGATTGGTGTTTCTGGTTTCTTAGGATATATTCCTAGAAGTGAGATCACTGGGTTAAATGGGAGTTCCATTTTTAGTTTTTTGAGGAAACTCCATACTGTTCTCCATAGTGGTTGCACCAGTCTGCATTCCCACCAGCAGTGCACGAGGGTTCCTTTCCTCCACATCCTCACCAGCACTTATCATTTGTTGATTTGTTGATGATAGCCATTCTGACAGGTGTGAGCTGGCATGCGTTGTCATTTTGATTTGCATCCCTCAAATAATTAGTGACTTTGAGCATGTTTTCATATTTATTTGCCTTCCTTCTTTCTTTTTTGAAAAGTGTCTATTTAGGTCCATTGTCCATTTTTTTATTGGGTTGTTTATCTTCCTTTTGTTAAGTTGTATGAGTTCTTTGTAAATGTTGGAGATTAAATCCTTATCAGTGAAAACATTGGCAAATATGTTCTCCCATGCACTGGGCTTTCTTGTTGTTATGTTGATTGTGTCTTTTGCTGTGCAAAAACGTTGTATTTTGATGTAGTCCCATTTATTTATTTTCTCCTTTGTTTCCATTGCCCTATAATTGGTATCAGTGAAGAAATTGCTTCGGCATATGTCTGAGACTTTGCTGCCTGTGGATTCCTCTAGTGTTTTATGTTTCCCCATTCATGTTTAACTCTTTTATCCATTTTGAGTTTGTTTTTTGTGTATAGTGTAAGTTAGTGATCTAGTTTCATTTTTTTGCATGTATCTGTCCAATTTTCCCAACACCATTTATTGAAGAGACTGTCTTGACTCCATTGTAAGTTCATGCTTCTTTTGTCAAATATTAATTGAGTATGGTGGTTTGGGTTGATTTCTGGGTTCTCTATTCTATTCCAATGATCTATATGTCTGTTCTTGTGCCAGTACCAGTCAGTTTTCAGAACAGTGGCTTTGTAATACAGCTTGATATCTGGTATTGAGATCATACCTACTTTGTTATTCTTTCTCAGGATCACTGCAGTTATTTGGGGTCTTTTTTTATTCCACATGAATTTTTGGAAAGTTCATTCTAAGTCTGTGAAATATGCCATTGATATTTTAATGGGGAGTGAATTAAATCTATAGATTGCTTTGCATAGTATGGACGTTTTAATGATGTTGATTCTACCAATCCATGAGCACAGTATGTTCTTCCATTTATTTATGTCTTCCTCTATCTCTTTTTTCAGTTTCCTGTAGTTTTCTGCATATAGATCTTTTACCTCCTTAATTAAGTTTATTCCTAGGTATTTTAATTTTATTGGTGCGATGGTAAATGGAATTGCTTTTTTAGTCTCTCTTTCTGTAAATTCACTATTGGTATATAAAAATGCCATAGATTTCATGGCATTAATTTTGTATCCTGCTACATTGCTGAATTCATTTATTAAATCTCATAATTTTTAATGGAGTCTTTAGGGTTTTCTATATACAGTATCATATGACCTGCAAATAAGGACAATTTTACTTCTTCTTTTCCAATTTGGATGCCTTTAATTTCTTCTTGTCTAATCACAATGGCTAGTACTTCCAATAATATGTTGAACAGAAGTGGTTAGAGTGGGCATCCCTGTCTAGCTCCTATTGTTAGGGAAAATGGTTTCAGTTTTTCCCATTGAGTATGATGTTGGCTGTGGGTTTGTCATGTATGGCTTTTATTATGTTGAAGTATGATCCTTCTATTCCCACCTTGCTGAAAGTTTTTATTAAAAAAGGGTGTTGGATTTTGTCAAATACTTTTTCTGCATCAATTGATATGACTGTGATTTTTTATCTCTCACTGTGCTTATGTGATGTATCATGATTATTGATTTGCATATATTTTACCATCCTTGCATCCCTGGGGTAAATCCTACTTGGTTATGGTGTATGATCTTTCTGATGTACTGCTGGATCCAATTTGATAGAATTTTGTTGTGGATCTTGGCAACTATGTTCATGAGGGATATTGGCCTGTAATTCTCTTTCATTGTGGTATCTTTATCTGGTTTTGGTATTAGGTGATGCTGGCTTCATAGAATGAGCTTGGAAGTGTTGTTTCCTCTTATTTTTTTTTAGAACGGTCTGAGGAGAATAGGTTTTAATTTTTCTTTGAATTTTTGGTAAAACTCCCCTGTGACACTGTCTGGCCCTGGGATTTTGTTTGCTGGAAGCTTTTTGATGACTACTTCAATTTCTTCCATAGTTACTGGCCTATTGAGATTTTTAGAATATTCCTGATTCAGTTTTGGAAGGTTGTACTTTTCTAGGAATATGTCCATTTCCTCCAGATTGTCCAGTTTGTTGGAATAGAGTTGTTCATAGTATTTATTAACAATCCTTTGTATTTCTGTGGAATCCGTTGTTATGTTGCCCCTTTCATTTTTGATTTTGTTTATTTGGGTCCTCTCTCTTTCCTTCTTGGTGAGCCTGGCCATAGGTTCATCAATCTTGTTTACCCTTTCAAAGAACCAGCTCTTAGTTTTATTGATCTTTTGTATTATTTTTTTTTTTTGGTCTATATGTCATATATTTCTGCTCTGATCTTTATTATATCCCTCCTTCTGCTCACTCTGGGCTTTCCTTGTTGCTCTCTTTCAAATTCTTTGAGTTGTAAAGTTAGATGATTGACTACCTTTTTTTTTTTTTTTTGATGGAGGCTGCAGAGCTATAAACTTCCCTCTCAGAACTGCTTTCATTGTGTCCCATAAATTTTAAATTGTTGTGCTTTTTATTGTCATTAGTTTCCAAGATGTTTTTAATTTCTTCTTTGGTAACCCAGTCATTATTTAATAGCATGTTATTCAACTTCCAAGTGTTCGAGTTTTTTGGATTTTTTTTTGTAGTTTATTTCTCATATGATGCCATTGTAGTCTGACAAGATGCATAATATGATCTTAATATTCTTGAATTTAGGGAGACTTTACTTGTGACCCAACATGTGGTCTCTTTTTGAAAATGTCCCATATGCACTTGAAAAGAACGTGTATTCCATTTCCTCTAGGTTGTCTAGCTTGTTGGAATAGAGTTGTTCATAGTATTTATTAACAATCCTTTGTATTTCTGTGGGGTCCATTGTTATTTTGCCTCTTTCATTTCTGATTTTGTATATTTGGATCCTCTCCCTTTGCTTCTTGGTGAGCCTGGCTAGAGGTTCATCAATCTTGTTTATCCTTTAAAGAACCAGCTCTTAGTTTCATTTATCGTTTGTATTGTTATTTTGGTCTCTATGTCATTTATTTCTGTTCTGATCCTTATTATTTCTTTCCTTCTGCTCACTCTGGGATTTTTCTGTTCCTCTCTAATTCTTTAAATTGTGGAGTTAGGTGATTTATTACCTTTTTTTGGTGGGGGGTGGGGCAGTAAGCCTGTAGAGCTATAATCTTCCCTCTCAGGACTGCTTTCAGTGTGTCCCATATATTTTGCATTGTTGTGTTTTTGTAGTCATTCATTTCCAGGATGTTTTTAACTTCTACTTTGATCTTTTTAGTAAGACAATCATTGTTTAATATCGTGCTATTCAGCTTAAAAGTTTTTGAATTTTTTATTTTTTTTATTGTAGTTTATTTCTAATATGATGCCATTGTGGTCTGAGAAGATGCTTGATATGATTTTAATCTTCTTCAATTTGGAGTGACTTCCAATATGTGGATTATCTTTGAAAATGTCCCATTGCACATGAAAAGAACATATATTTCATGGCTTTGAGGTGAAATGTTCTGAAGATGTCAATTAAGCCCATAGGATCTAGTGAGTCATTTAGGATTGCTGTTTCTCTGATGAATTTTTTTGTCTAGAGTATTTATTCAATGATGTCATTGGAGTATTAAAGACCCCTACTATGATTGTATTTTTGTCCATCTCTTCCTTGATATCTTCCACTAGTTTTTTTTTTTTTTTTGTAATGTATTTGTGTGCTCCTACATTGGGTGCATATATGTTTATCAGGATTATATCCTCTTGTATTGATTGCTTTAGTATTATGAAGCATTCCTTATCTCTTGTTGTGGCCTTCACTTTAAGGTGTATTTTGTCAGATATAAGTATTGCTAACCCAGCTTTTTTTTTTTCATTTCCATTTGCCTGAAAGTTATTTTTCCATCCCTTCACTTTCAGTCTGTGTGAATCCCTTGTTCTGAAGTGGGTCTCTTGTAGAGAGCATATATATATATATATATATATATATATATATATATATATATATATAATTTTTTTTCCCATTCAGCCACTTGATGTCTTTTGATTAGAGCATTTAATCCATTTAGTTTAAAGTTATTATTGAAAGGTACTTTTTTTTAGCCATTTTTATTTTTTGTTCCTGTGTTCTTTCTTACATTTGTATTTCTTCTGTTTACACCAATCCCTTTCATATTTCTTGCCTTGCTGGCTTGATAGTGATAAACTCTCTTAGGTTTTATTTTTGTTCTGTTCTGTTTTTTTGTTTGTTTTTTTGTTTTGGGGTGTTTTTTTTGTCTGTGAAGCTCCTTGTTTCCCCTTCAATTTTGAATGATAGCCTTGCTGGATAGAGTGTTCTTGGATTCAGCCCCTTGTTGTGCATCACTTTGTAAATTTCCTTCTATTCTTTTCCAGCATGAGGTATTTCTGTTGAGAAATCATTTGATAATCTAATGGGAGATCCCTTGTATGAAACTTTCTGTCTCTGTCTTGCAGCCTTTAAGATTCTCTCTTTGTCCTGAACATTTGCCATTGTAATTATGATCTGTCTTGGTGTGGGTTTTTTTTTGTTTGTTTGTTTTTGTTTTTTGGTTCATCTTATTTAGAACTCTCTGTACTTGTGTGATTTTTTTTTCCCTCCACATCAGGAAAGTTTTCTGACATTATTTCTTCAAATAGATTTTCTAACCTTGTTCCTCTTCCAGTTGTTCTGGCACTCCTATTATTTGTATGTTGCTTCGTTTTATGTTGTCCCGTAGCTCCATTAGACTCTCCTCCTGTCTTTTAATTTTTTTTCCACTTGTAGTTCAGTTTGTGTGTGTTTTGCTTCCTTGTCTTCTACTTCACTAATTTGGTCCTCCACTTCTAGTATACTGTTGCAACTTTCCATGGTGTTTTTTACTGAACTTATACCTTTCTTCATTTCTTCTTGATTCTTACAGAAGTTTTCAATTTTTTTCATCCATCTGGTTTATGAACTGTCTGACCATTATTCTAATTTTTTTCTGATATATTGCATGCTTCTGTTTCACTTAGCTGATTTTCTGGTGATTTCTCATTTTCTTTCCTTTGGGGCTTTCTTTGTCTGCCCATTTTTGATCTCACAGATGAATCTAGATGTCAAAGCATGCAGGGGCTGCTCCTTGAATGGCAGTGGCTCCTTGGCCAATGGTTGCTCCTCAGACAGTTGTGGTAGCAGCTTCTCCTCAGTTTGCCGTGGCTCCTCTGGTGGGTGCTCTTTGCAACAAGTGGTGGCTTTTCTGGTTTGTGGGGGTAAGCTGCTCACACAGTTGCTGCTCCTCAGATGGGGGTGGGATGATCACAAGACTGCTCCTTCTTATATGGGGGCGGGCTGTGCATGGCTCTTGCTCTTCAGATGGGAGTGAACTTGTAAGGGCGGAAGGGTGGTGCGAGAGTGAAGACCTGCTAATAGGGATGCAGAGGAAATGTCCGGCCCAAGACCTTCCCTCGACCAATCAACAGGGGCCACACACGTTACCCCACCCACTACTTCCAGCTCTATAAATCCTTTGTTTTGCCTGAAATCCACACTTCCTGCCCTGCCATGTGGCTGTGCCAGTGGCTGGTGGCTGAGCGTGGGAAATCCAAGTTAACTTGAATAATAAAGGCCCTCATGTTTTTACAGCAGTTTTGGGGCTCACTCAGTCTTTGGGGATCACGACATCTGGGTACAACATTTGGGGGCTCGTCCGGGATCCCCAAGACTTCCGAGGGACCCCCTGAACCGGAGAGCCTGATTGACCATGGTATGGGTCTTGTCTGTCTTGTCCGTGTTTTTGTGTGAGCTCATTTCTGGAATGGTTAAGCCTGAAAGAACTTAGGCAAGACGTCGCCGAATAAGTTACAGGCAGGAAGCTGGGAGACATTCCACACTTCCCAGGAGGGATCGGAGGTGGCCTTCCATGAATTTTGAGGGACGGGAAATTTTCCTCCAGGACTTCAGGCCGGAGAGAAGGACTTGCCTCTTGTCTGAAACGAGACGGGTTGCTCCGTTTTCGGTTTTGCTTCCACAGAGTTGGAAGGTTGTCTGTTTCTGTGTTTCTGTGTTTTATTCTGTTCTGGAGAATTGGGTACTGTTTTGTTTATATGCTCAGCTCTACTGAAAGGAGATTTAACTGGTCTGTTTGGTTTACTGAATGGTTTTCTGAAACTCTGCTGTTTTTATGTAAACGTAGTACTCCCCAGTGTAAAAGTGTTTCTCCATTTGTTCTTTTCAACCGGGTCCCTCCCTGCAACATAGTAACAGCTTACTTTTGGAATTGCTCAAACTTTACTGCCTTGAGTCAGGTTCTCTGTAAAATCTGGTGAGCTTTACTAACAAAGGGCTGGTTAATTGCCAGAAAATGGCCAAAGGGGTGCCTCAGGCCTAGGTCATAGAAATCCAGCTGAAGGCTCAGACAGAAATGTGGTTAATTTGTATTTTAAATTCCTCAGGTTTTCAACAAAAACTGCTTCTCGAAAGATAAAAGTCTTGATCTAGATTTACGGTATAAAAGTTTAAAATGTGATGTATATTGTCTGAGCTTTGTCTCATTAAGTTATGTAATTCAAGCAAGTTAAAAGGGTTTGTTCAGGCGGTTGAATGGCCCAGGGCAACACACGTGGTTCCCATGGAAGCCGCCATCTTAGAAAGGAGGGGCCACCCCCTCCCTCTGAATTAGACAATCACAAAAGGAAATGCTGCTTACTGAACTAAAATGGGATATTTTTAATTTGCCCGCTCTTAGTTTTTATTACAGAAGGTTTATTATACTTTGTTGAATGTATATTTTCTTGACAGTAAGAGTGTACTTAAAGTGTATTGATAAATGTATGCACCAAGGTTTTAATGGGAAATGTTATTTGTCTTTATTGTTTAAATATACATCTTTGTTGCTTGCTTAATGTTGTTTACTTAGTGAATTTCTGTTTGGGTATGAATGTGTTGCTAATCTAAGAAATGCTGGCTGTTTAACGTTTCTAAAAGTGAAAAATTTTATGCAAGTTGTTGGACATATGATAGAAAGAATAAGAGTAAAGACAGTGGGAATTAAGGTTAAAAATAAGAAGGCAAGCTAGTAAATGGGAAATTACTAAATTTGGCTGGTCTGAGTGCAGTGGTGTCTTACAACTAATTTATCATAGCCAATCTAGTCCTGTGTCATGTGTAGTAGCAGAAGATTTAGCTGTTAGAAGCGGACACAGTGTAAGTATAGTAATCTTAATTTTCTTACAGATTTGAATTAGTTGTCAAAAAGACAGGTGCCCAACTGGGCAAAGAAGAATACCATCAGATTTTTGTGTCTATTGAGAGACAATTGTATACTGTCTTGCAGGCCCGAGTGACCATGCCCATGTCAGGGGTGGCACAAACCTCAACTATAGGAACAATTAAGCCTAAGAGTTCTAACTGACTGAAAAGTATGAAAAGTGTGGTTTTGGTGTATAAAGAAAAATGTTAAAAGTTAAATGAATGATAAGTCAGTAAGCTGGGATGAGTAGAATAGGGAAACTGAGCAGAAATTTTGTCTTCCCTAAACCAAGGACACTTAGGGGAGGCCTGGTCACTGATCTGCCATGGGAACTGCCAGATGGCTCAGCACAGCTTCGCCTAGGTGGAGCGATCTCCCCGATGGCCCTGTCCCTGGCAGTGCCAGGGGAAGGAAGAGTGGAGATTTTAAAGTCAGTGTCATTTCTACAACAGTGTCTCATGGTAATTGATTGCAGGTGATTTGAAATGCTGCTTAATTCTATTTTAGAAAACACACTTTTGTATTTGTAAAGAAAGAATTCTTACTGTCCTCGGAGCCTGGCTAAGAACCAGCCCTAGTGCTAATCAAGGTAAAACCTGGAGCAGTCTGTTAAAATCTGCTAGTCAAAGGAAATAAAGGCTAGGGACAAAGAAAGCAGGCAGTCTAGGCCTGCTTCTTCATCAGACAGGGCTCCAGAGAGACGTGACCCTGTTGTATCCAGTTAGAGTGCTGGATATTGAATGCATAAGTCATCCAATCAATGTTGGGGCCCCCGCCAGCAGGCGAGGGGATCCCAAGGTGGTTGCTGG
>PVJC01034083.1:0-19019 GCA_004026665.1 Murina feae
CCAACTGCCCCTCCTGACAGCCTTATTGCTCCCAACTGCTCTCCCCCGCCCCTGCTGGACTGGTTGACCCTAACTACGTGACCACTGGCCTGATCATCTCTTACTGCCCCCCATGCTGGTCTAATCACACCTAACTAGCCCCCCTGCTGGCCTGGTCGCCCCACATAGCCTGCTTGTTCAGTCATTTGGTCATTGCTTACTAACGCTCCTGCCAGCATGGTCGCCCCACACAGCCTTCTTGTTTAGTCATTTGGTTGTCCCCCTGCCGGCCTAGACATAGGCAGCCATCTTTGTGAGGGTGTGATGGTCAATTCGTATATTATCTCTTTATTATATAGGATAAGTACCAGATTCTCCTTCCTTCATGCTCTTTATTTGTGTGCTCTGGATGGTAAGTGTTTTGGGCATCTGAAGTCAGCAGTTTCAGTTCAGGAAGCCATGGAATTGCTGCAGGTGGCCCAGAGAAGAACAGAATGTTCAGGAAGAAGAGTCCTAGAATGCTGGATATTAGATATCAACCATCATTAATCATTTGCAAAATGATGGGGACCCCTTATCAGTAAGAACTGCTGTGATCAAAGAAGGCAGGGCAAATGGAAAGTTGGTAAATATGTTTAGAATGTGTTCTGGTGAGAAGTCACACAGCAGTGGTATATTAAAAAAAAAAAAAAGCACTTCTAAAAGAGAGAGGAGTTACAAAGTGAAAATTAGGAGTGTGTCCATTGGTGAAGATGGTTTCCTCACAAGGGGTGGTGCCGATACCACAGAAGTTTGAAATTGATAATAGAAGACTTTGTAAATCAAGTTAAGATCTAAAATTTAGGTGAGGTTTGGTATCAGAAGTGGAATTTATTCTAGCAATAGAAGAGGGAGCTCTTGAGATGAGAAACTGGGAAATCTGCCACATCCTTCCCTTAAAGAATATCCTACATCTGGAGCAATTGTAATCTTGTTCCCTGGCATATGTGGTCAGTTTGTTGCAAATAAACTCATGAAAAAGTAAAATAAAGATTATCCTGCTGGAGAAAAGCCTAACTCATTCAAATATGATTCACAGAGTACAATTGTACAATTACAACAGCCAAAGAATGCTACTCAAGGAAAACAAAGGGGAAAAGAAAAAAAAAGAAACTAGAAATAGTTACAAAACTTCCCTGTAAGCTAAGAATACTGGCGAGGAAAATGTTGCTCCAAAGCAGAGGAAATCTGCAACACAGCATTTCAACATAAATAAAGGGGAGTAAAATGATGATGTATTTGAAGCCAGTAAGAAAGACAATAAGAAAATAAACACGAAAACTTAGAGAAGACGTGGCCAGCAAAGGGAGGGTGATTAGTCACTAGGAGGATGTGAAATAGTGACTGGTAAATTTCAGAAAAGAAATAAAAGGAACAGACAATTATTTTGTAATAAAAACTAAATTGTAAATAAATTCATTTTGTAAATAAAGACTAAAGTTACAAGAAGCAGAAGGATAAATAGGACATAAAACATACAAAGAAAAAGTGACCAAAGTAAAAGAAGAATGAGCAAAATGATTTTTAAAAAGAGAGAGACCATGAAAGATGAACATATAGGCAAAAATGATCCAACATGTGAATAATTGGAGTTCTTCCAATTGGAGGAAAACTAGAAGAATAGAGTAAAGAAACATTAAAAAATTGTTCTTAAAGAAAATTTTAATGTTATATTAAAAGGCATTCAAGATATAAGAAAACTGTCCTAGAATGACCAACACCAAGATATCTCTTGCTAGTACATATCCTACAAACACCAGAGGTATTCTATTTATATTAATAGCAAACTTGGGGCATCTGGGCAAAGACAATTGTTTAATTTTTGAAGAAGAGAAAGCCAAGTTGGCAGAACTACATTTAATGCTGACAGCAATGGAATAATTCCTGTAAGCTACATCAGTTTGAGCCAGATATTTTAAATTTCTATAAGCTATCCTTCAAGTGTCAAAGCTGCAGGTAAAAAATCCTGCACAGTTGGAGGAAGAAAAATGCAGCTTAATAGGAAGACCTATTGTGCGCTTCATCCCAGGGCCAGACTGGAAATGCAACTATATTGGAGAATATTCACCTGAAATTACCAACTGAGATCCTGCTGAGGAGGAGATGTATATCAAGGAAGGACAGAAAACACCTGGAGACCATACCTCCACAACAGTTTGCACCATGTAGTCATGGGTGAGTCCCATAGCCAGCCTGAGAGGAGATTCCCTCTACGAACTGGACAATAACATTCATGACGCACTACAATAGGAGAACCCAAATAACTCAAGCAAGAGACTTTCCTAGAGTACCCAGCTCAGGATATCTAAGAGACTGCTCCACTGGTTCCCCCAAATGCCTACTACTTAAGATCACCACCCAAGTCTTGGAGGCATAGAAGTTTGATCTAATACATAGAAACATATACAAAGGGGCAGGAAAAGGGGGGGGGGTGGAGAAACAACCCTCAAATTAAAGAAAAGGAGGAATCAACAGAAAAGGAACTAATTGAAATGAAGGCAAACTATTTGTAAAATATAGTTTCAAAGTAATAGTAATAAGAAGGCACAAGAAATTCAGTTAGAACTGCAAGCAACTTAATGAAAATTATAAGGAAATTAATGAGTCTACTAAGGGCCTTAATGAAAGCTGTACTAACATGAAAATAGAGGTTGAATCAATGAATAAGAATCAGTTGCAGAGAGGGGAAGAAACTAGTGCTGAATAGGCAACAGTGTCATGCACCTCCTCCTAGGACCAGGCCAAAAAAGTAACTAAATTGGAGAACATCCACCCTGAGTTAATAAATTAGACACAGTTGAGGAGACAATTTTCAATAAGGAAAGGAGAGGACACCTAAAAAATGCCACTCACCAGCCATTACCCATGTGGAACCACCACCATGCCCCGGCAGTGAGTGATGCACTACCTCCCTACAGGCTCCCAGACATCTGCAGGGACTGTGCACTGCTGGAGTGAGCTCCCACACAAGGACTCCTCTTCTCTAGCCTGCTAGGACTCAGTGTCCTAGGATCCAGCTCTAAGACACCACAATGTGGGAAAGCCAGGGAGAAACCTGTGCCTCACCCATGCCCTGGGCCCTAGAACCATGCTGCTAGCCTGATCCAGAGTCACCCAGCACCTGCTCCACCCCAAGCCCCAGGACCTGATGTTGGGCAATGAGGAGGAATCCAAAGCATGCCCCAGTCCTGGATACAGGGGAATTCTGACTGTGCAACCTGCACACACTCCACCCCAAGCCCAGGGTCTTGATGCCAGGGAAATCTGGAGTAACTCAGGGTGTGCCTTAGTCAGGCCACAGGTGAGCTCTGACTGTGTTACCAAGAGAAAACCAAACCAGCTTCTCCCAGGCCCCTGGAACAGTCCTGCAGAGGATATCCAGAGCAACCCAGCTCACACCTAACTCTGAGCCGTAGGAAAGCACTGCCAGGGTGACCCTGATTAAGCCAGTGTGCCTGGTCAGGGGCCACAGGTGCACTGCCAAAGAGACCAAGGGTGACACCCTGCCATGGGTGCTAGTGCCAAAAAATGAATTGCATGCCAGAGGACTCTGGGTCCTCACAGGTTAGACATCAGAGGAATTGTGCATATGCTCCCACTACTCAGAGCATCTGAAGCAGACAACTGAGGGCTTAGATCCATGGGAGAAGGGGATACAACTCACAGCAGAGACCAAGCCTCTGGGCTAAGGATTTCCAGACCATTGTCCTGATAGGATCTTTAACCTCTTAAACCACAGGCAGGGTGCCTAGGGAAAAAAAGAAACAGCAAGAATGGGAAGACAAAGAAACAATACCCCAAAGAAAGAAAAGGAGGAATGTCCAGAAAAGGAACTAAATGAAACAGAGACATGAAATATGTAAGGAAAAGAATTCAGAGTAAAGGTCATCTAATTCACAAACTGGCTGGATGAGAAAAATCAACAACTTATGTAAGAATCAAGAGGAAATAAAAAATGATATAGCGACAATAAAAAACACGATGGAAAGTTTCAACAATAGACTAGAAGAAGCAGAGAAATGAATTAGTGAGTTAGAAGACAGGGCAGAAAAACACAACTAATAGAAACAGGAATTAAAGGAAAAAAAAAGAAATCAGGAGGAAGCTTTGAGACAACATGAAACAAAGTAACATACATATAATAGGCATGCTAGAAGAATAAAAAGAAAAGCAAAAATTAGAAAACCTATTTTAAGAAATAATGACAAAAGTCTTCCCTAATTTAGGGAAGAAAAAAAGTCACACAAGCACAGAGAGTCCCAAACAAGATGAACCCAAAAGACCTACACCAAGACACAGGTAATTACAATGACAAATGTTAACAACAAAGAGAGAATCTCAAAGGCAGAAAGAGAGACAGAGAGTTACCTACAAAAGATCTCCCATTAGATTATCAAATGATTTTTCAACAGAAATGCATCAGGCCAGAAGGGAATGGAATGAGTATATAGAGTGATGCAAAGCAAGGGGATGAGTACATGAGTATTTTATCCAGCAAGGCTATTATTCAAAATTGAAGAGGGAAATCAGAAGCTTCACAGACAGGAAAAAAGGTAATGGAGTTTATCACTACCAAGCCAGCAATGTAAGAAATGCTAAAGGGTCTGTTGTAAAAAGAACTAAAAAGGGAAGAAAGAACACAGGCATAAAGAATAAAAATGGCTACAAACAAGGACCTATCAATAATAATCTTAAACATAAATGGACTAAATATGCTGGAAACTGATTGTTTTTAACCAACCTTGGTTGCTCTGAAAGGTCAGAGCTATGCACCCATTGTTTAAGTTGAAACATTGTTAATTACAGCAAATCCCCACCTGTTAATTACATGTAAAATTCTTGCTTGGAATTTCTTGCCTGAGGATATGGTTGTTTTCTCAGAGACTCAATAAAAGGCTGGTGAGACCCAGGCACCAGTGGGCAGTCTAACCCACTAGAGGTAGATTCCATGCCTGGTTCCCCAATTTCCAAATTGATTCTCTTCTAGCCTCTCTCTCTTCATTTTGTGTGTGGCTTCCTCCAGAACTCGAACCCTGAATAGGAACCCTGAACCATGCTGGGCATGTAAGGGGCTCCTGCATCTGGTGCCCAACGTCTGACGCTCAACGTAAGAGACTCCCACATAAATGCTCCAATCAAAATACATTGAGTGGCTGAATATATAAGAAAACATGACCCATATAAGCTGTCTACAAGAGACCCACCTCAGAACAAGGGACTCACACAGACTGAAAGTGAAGAGTTGGAAAGAAAAAAGCTGGGGTAGCAATACTTATACCTCAAATAGAAGGCCGTAATAAGATGTAAGGAAGTCAACTTCAAAATACTAAAGGGATCAATACAACAAGAGGATATAACTCTGGTAAATATATATTAACCCAATGCAGGAGCACCCAAATACATAAAACAAACTTCTGGAAGATATACTGGGAGAGATCAACAGCAATACAATCATAGTGAAATCACTGGATAAAACCTCTAGACAAAAAAATCAGCAAAGAAACAGCAATCCTAAATGACTCACTAGATCAGATGGACATAATTGACATCACAGATCTTTCACCCCAAAACTACAGAATATACATTCTTCTAAAGTGCACATGGGATATTTTCAAAAGTAGACCATATATTGGGATACAGGCAAAGTCTCTTCAAATTCAAGAAGATTGAAATTATATTTTGAATCTTCGCAGATCACAATGGCATAATATTAGACATAAACTATAATAAAAACAAAAAAATTTCAAACACATGGAGGATAAAAAGCATGCTGTAAAACAATGATTGGGTTAGCAAAGCAATCAAAGAAGAAATAAAAACAGTTTGGAAACAAATGACAATGAAAACACAACAATCCAAAATCTATGGGGCACAGTGAAAGCAGTCCTGAGAGGGAAGTTCATAGCTCCACAGTCCTAACTAAAAAGAACACAAGAAAAAATGTTAATAAATTATCTAACATTACAACTTAACTATTTAGAAAGAGAGCAACAAGAAAAGCCCAGTGTGAACAGAAGGAAGGAAATAATAAAGATTGGAGCCAAAATAAATGACATAGAAACCAAAAATACAATACAAAAGATCAATAAAACCAAAAGCTAGTTTTCTGAAAGAATAAACAAGATTGATATACCTCTTACCAAGAAACAAAGATAGATGACCCAAATAAACAAAGTCAGAAATGAAAGAAGAGAACTGACTCCAAAGACATACAAAAGATTTATAAATGGATATATTCCTAGAAAAATACAAGCTTCCAAACTAAATCAGGAAGAGTAAAAATACCTGAATAGGCCAATTACTACTGATGCAATTGAAACTGTAATAAAAAACAACAAAACATCCAGCAAACAAAATCCCTGAACTGGATAACCTCACAGAGGAGTTTTGCCAAACATTCAGATAAGAACTAAAACCTATCCTTTTGAGTCTATTCAAAAAAATTCAAGAGAAAAGCACACTTCCAAGCTATTTCTATGAAGCCAGCCTTACACTAATCCCAAAACTAGATAAAGACACTATAAAGAAAGCAAATTATAGACCAATATCCATGATGAACATAGATGCTAAAATCCTCAACTATATTCTAGCAAACCAGATCCAGCATTACATTAAAAAGATCATACACCATGACCAAGTGGGATTTATTCTGGGGATGTAAGGCTGGTACAATAGCCACAAATCAATAAATGTGATATATCACATAAAAATATTCAGAGACAAAAATCACAAAATCATATCAACTGATGCAGATAAAGCATTTGACAAAATCCAATATCCCTTCCTTAAAGACACTATCAGCAAAGTGGGAATAGGGGGCTCATACCTCAACATAATAAAAGCCTTATTTATTAAACCTACAGCCAATATCATACCCAATAGACAAAAACTGAAACCATTTCTCCTAAAAATAGGAAGAATACAGAGATGCCCACTTTTAGCACTCCAATTCTACAGGGTACTGGAAGTGCTAGCCATAGTGATTAGACAAGAGGAAAAAATAAAAGGCACCCAAATTGGAAAAGAAGAAATAAAACTATCATTATTCTCAGATGATATGATATTATACATGAAAAACATAATGACTTCATCAAAAACTATTAGACATAGTAATAAATGAATTTGGCAATGTAGCAGGATACAAAATTAACACCTAGAAATCTATGCCTTTTTTATATACCAACTAGGGGCCCAGTGCACAAAAATTTGTGTACTCTGGAGGTCCCTCAGCCCGGCCTGTGCCCTTTCGCAGTCTGGGACCCCTCTGGGGACGTCCACCTGCTGGCGTGCCTCATCAGCCTGGGTGAGAGGCTGATGGCTGTTTGCAGGCTGGCCAAGACCCCCAGTGTGGACCCTCAATTCCATTGGGGTGTGGCCAGCCTGGGTGATGGGTTGAGGGCCGTTTTCAGGCTGCCCACAGCCCCTTCAGGTTTTGGGTCCCTAGTGGGGTACCTGGCCAGCCTGGGTGAGGGGTTGATGGCTGTTTGCAGCCTGGCCAAGACCCCCAGGGGGGTCCCTCACCCAATTGGGGTGTGGCCAGCATGGGTGATGGACTGAGGGCTGTTTTCAGGCTTTCAGGCTGCCCACAGCTCCCATTGACCCAACATCCCAGCAAGGCTGGCTGGAAGCAGGTTTCTGGGGTTTATTTATCTTCTATACTTGATACACTGTTCCTTTAAGCCGAGACCTAGGCAGGTAATGCAGCCTTCTGTTGGTTTCACCTCTGAGGCTTCTGTAATTGAGACAATGTTGCAAATATGTTGTTGCCTGGAGCCGAGAGAAGCCCAGGCAGACGGCGAATAGTTTTACTCCTGCTGCAACAGAAGCTGCCTGTTTACTCAGCTTCATCAGTGCCGGCCTCCATCTTGGTAGGGTTAATTTGCATACAGTCACTCTGATTGGCTGGTAGGTGTGGCTTAGGCATCCTGAAGAAATGGCCAATTTCAATATTATGGTTTTATTAGATTAGATGATGAACAAAAAGAAAGAGAAATTTTAAAAAATCCCATTTACCATTGCAAGAAAAAATTAAGATACCTAAGAATAAACTTAACTGAAAAGGTAAAAGACCTGTACTTGGAAAACTAAAGGACATTGAAAAAAGAGATAGAGGAAGAAATAAATAAGTGGAAGAATACACCATGTTCATGGATTGGTAGAATCAACATCATTAAAATGTCCATACTACCCAAAGCAATCTACAGATTCAATGTAATCCCCATTAAGATACTAGTGGCATAGTTCACAAACTTAGAACAAACCCTTTAAAAATTAATATAAAATTAAAAAAGACCATGAATAACCACAGCAATCCTGAGAAAGAAGAACAAAGTTGGAGAGACAACAAAACAAATATATTACAAAGCCACTGTTCTCAAAACAGCCTTGTACTGGCACAAGAACATGCATATAGATCAATGGAACAGAACAGAGAACCCAGAAATCAACTCAACCCATTATGCTCAATTAATATTTGACAAAGGAGGTGAGAGCACATAATGGAGTCAAGACAGCTTCTTCAATAAAGAGTGTTAGGAAAACTGGACAGATAAAAGCAAAAAAAAAAAAAATTTAACCTAGATCACAAATTTATACCATACACAAAAATAAACTGAAAATGGATAAAGGATTGAAACATAAGATAGGAAACCATAAAAGTATTAGAATAATCCATAGGCAGCAAATTAGCAGACATATGTCATAGCAATATATTTACTGATATAGCTCTTAGGGCAATGGAAACTAAGGAGAAAATAAACAAATGGGACTACGTCAAAATAAAAAGCTTCTGCACAGAAAAAGAAACAATCAACCAAACAACAAGAAAGCCCACTGCATGGGAGAACTTATTAGACAGCGTTATTTCCAATAAGGCTTTAACCCTTCAAATTTATAGGGAACTGATGCAACTTAACAAAAGAAAGATAAACAATCCAATGAAAAGAAAGGGCCAAGGACTTAAATAGACACTTTCAAAATAGGACATACAGAAGGTCGAGTGACATATGAAAACATGCTCAAAGTCACTAATCATCTGAGAGATACAAATCAAAATGAAATGAGGTACCTTCTCACACATGTAAGAATGGCTATCATGAACAAATCAACCAATGAAAAGGGCTGGTAAGGATGTGGAGAAATAGGAATGCTTGTGCACTGTTGGTGGGAATGCAGACTAGTACAGCCACTCTGGAAAACAGTATGGAGTTTCCTCAAAAAAAATTAAAAAATGGAACTCCCATTTGACCCAGTAATCTCATTTCTTAAAATATATGCTAAGAAATCAGAAACACCAATCAGAAAAGACATATGCACCCCTAAGTTCATAACAGCACAATTTATAATAGCTAATATTTGGAAACAGACTAAGTGCCCATCAGCAGATGAGTGTATTCAAAAATAGTGGTACATCTACACAATGGAATACCACGCTGTAAAAGAAGAAGAAGAAGAAGAAGAAGAAGAAGAAGAAGAAGAAGAAGAAGAAGAAGAAGAAGAAGAAGAGGAAGGAGAAGAACTCTTACCATTCACAACAGTATGGATGGACATGGAGAGCATTATGCTAAGTGAAATAAGCCAGTCACAGAAAGATAAATATTACATGATCTCACTCATTTATGAAATATAATGAACAACATAAACTATGAACAAAATTAGATCCAGAGACAGAGAAGCATTGAATAGATTGCCATACCTCAGAGAGAAGGTGCCCAGGGGGTGGAGAGAGTAATAATAAATCAACAAAAGCACTTGTATGCATGCATATAAGCATAACCAATGGACACAGACATTAGGGGGGTGAAGGCATGTGTTGGTGTGTGGCGGGCTTGGGAAATGTTTATGGGCGGAAAAGGAGACATATGTAATACTATATATAATACTTTAAACAATCAAGTATTTAAAAAGTGAGTCAATGGAAATGAGGAATGACATAGCTGAAATAAAAAACAATATGGAAGGATTCACTGAGACTAGACGAAGCTGAGGACTGAATTAGAAGACAAGGTAGAAAATAAAAGCACCCATTCAGAGAAGGAAATTTTAAAAATGTTTTCAATGAGGAGGAGAATTTAAGGGTGCTTTGGGACAACATGAAATGTATGAATATTTGCATCATAGGGGTACCAGAAGAAGAATAACCCAAGCACGGTATAGAGAACCTATTTGAAGAAATAATAGCAGAAAATTTCCCTAACCTGGTGAAGGGGAAAGACATTCCACGTGATGAGATACAGATAGTCCCAGCCAAGAGGAACCTCAAAGACCCATATCTACGACACCTAATAATTAAAATGGCAAACATTAAAGACAAAGAAAGAATCTTAAATTCTATAAGAGAGAGTCAGAAAGTTACCTACAAGTATGCTCCCATTAGACTATCAGCTGATTTCTCAATAGAAACACTTCAGGCCAGAAGGAATTGGCATGTAGTATGCAAACTAATAGAAACCAAAAGATTAAACCCAAGACTACTCTATCCAGCAAGACTATCATTCAAAATTGAAGGTGAAATAAAGAGCTTCACACAAAAAAAAGGCTGAAAGAATTTATTACCATCAAACCAGTACTGAAAGAAATGCTAGAGGAACCTGTTTAAGAAGAAATAGAAAGAAGGAGAACAAAGGCATAAAGGGTAAGAACTGTGAATGCCGCATCCATTTGTGGCTAGGGTCCAAGGTCTGGAGAAGGGGCTGTGCACAAACAGTACACTAGACAAGAAATATAAATTTAGAAGGTCTGGGGAGCCTTTACTCTCTAGCTTAAATTTGAATATCCAGACCCATTAGATTTTTATTTACTACAATACACATTTGCCCTTTAGCAAAGCTAACAGGCATATCAAAGGTAAAGTTTGGTAAACAATAAAAGATTATCAGGTTAGGGGATTGCCTTCAGCCATTCAGCCAACAGCAATATTATGCTGATTTTCACCCCTGCTCAATATCAAAGTCCATCAGCCTTCTTTTTTTATTATACATAATTTTTATTTATTATATTTGTAAATTGTACTTACGTTGAAATTTATTTTTTTATTTTTAATATATATATTTTTATTACATAAAGTATTACAAAGATTAGTACATATATCTCTTTTTTTTCCCTGCCTTTCCCCCAGTCTCCCCTTCCCCCCAGTGTTTTGTGTCCATTGGTTATGTTTAAATGCATGCACAAAACCATCAGCCTTCTAACAGACTTCTCCCATTTATATGTTAACTGCTTATAGGTCTTTGCCTCTGGCAAAGAATGGCAACAAATAAGTACCTAACAACGGTAAGCTTAAATATAAATGCTTTAAATGCTCGCATAAAAAGAGATAGAGTAGTTGAATGGATGAGAAAACATGATACATATTTACGCTGTCTACAAGAAACTAACCTCTGAACAAAATATTCATACAGAATAAAAGTGAAGGGTTGGGGAAAAAATCCACCCAAATGAAAACAGGAAAAAAAAAACACAAAACAGCTGGGATAACTATACCCATATATGACAAAATAGACTTCAATGAAAAACATAACAAGACCACTTCATAATACTAAAGAGATCAATACAACAAGAGGATATAACGCTAGTATACATATATGCACCCAATTCAGGAGCAACCAAATATATAAAAAAAATGTTCTGGAGGCTTTTAAAAGAGAGATGAACAGCAATACAATCAGAGTAGTGGACTTTAACACACCACTGACATCCCTGGATAGATCATTTAGACACAAAATCAACAAGGAAACAGCAATCCTAAACAACAGACTAGATCAGCTGGAATTAACTGACATCTTCAGAACCTTTCACCCCAAATCCAGAATATACATTCTACTCAAGTACATATGGGACATTTTCAAAGCTGGACCACATGTGAGGATACAAACGAAGTCTCTATAAATGCAAAAAAATGGAAATCATATCAAGTATCTTCTCAGATCACAAGGGCATGAAATTAGAAATCAATTACAATAAACACAGTCAGAAACATTCAAACACATGGAGGTAAATAGCATGTTATTATACAATGAATAGGCTACCAAGAAGACCAAGAAAGAAATAAAAAAACTTTCTGGAAACAAATGCAAATGAACACAAAAACCCCAAATCTCTGGGATACCGTAAAAGCAGTCCTGAGAGGGAAGTTCATAGTACTACAAGACTAACTCAAAAAAAACCAAAAATAACCAACTTTTAATAAATTATCTAATCTTACAACTTAAAGAATTAGAAAGGGAGGAGAAACCAAGATGGTGGCATAGGTAAACACCAGAATTGCTACCTTGCACAACCATTTCAAAACTACAACAAAAAGTAAAAATGGACACCACCCAGACCCACAGGAAGGCTGGCTGAGTGGAAATTCTACAACTAGAAAGAGACTGAGACTCAGAGGAGGTGCGGAAGCAAAGTGCATGCGAGGCGCGCACGAAGGGGGCTTTTGGAAAAGGCTGGCAGCTGAGGATGTGGTTGTCTTTTTCATACTGGAGGAAGGCCAAGCTCCCAACAGCTCTGAACTCCATTTCTGGGCAAGTTTCTGGGCAAGACTCATATGGAGAGAAGCTGGACTGTCTGGCACCGTCTAGCACTGTCTGGCACTGGGAGGATCTCCAGAGTGGCTTTCACTCGGTGGTGGCGAGGGTCACTAAGACCCGGTGCCTCTTAGGGTAGGGCTGAGAATCAGTCATAGTTGTTTGCTCTGCCCTGTTGATGCTCTGAGACCCCTCCTTGCCCAAGCTATCCACAGAGGCTTTTGCATATAAAAGGCTGAGAAACCTCAGGCAGAAGCTAAAATAGCATCTCCTTAGAAATCCAAGAGCCAATGTACCTAGTGGTCAGAGTGGGACCACCCAGACTACAATCCCTCAGATCCATAAGGGACAGACTCAGGGGGAAGACACAGTGAGCACCAAAGCCCCACTGAAGCAAGTCTTGCCCCATAAGGGTGTCTCCAGCCCAGAAGTTCTCCCACCATAGACACAGCTGATTCTCACAGCCAAGTAGCCTGGAGGTCAATTCCTCTCAGTGATACCAACAACAATCAAGACTTAGCTACAACAAGACTGTGCACAAAGCCAAAAAGTGGTGCAACAAGAGTGTCCACCTCAGGTAATTGGGGAGGCTGAGCCACTGGACCCTATAGGACACCTAGCACAGAAAGCCATTCTATCAATGCAGGGAAGCAGCCAAAATGCAGACAAAGAAATAGATCACAAATGACAGAAATGGAGGAAAGCAAACGACTGGATATAGAGTTCAAAACCATGGTTATAAGGCTTTTCAAGAATTTTCTAGGGACCTCTGATAAATTTTAAAAAGACCAGCTAGAAATTAAGCATACACTGTCTGAAATAAAGAATAATATACAGAGATCCAACAGCAGACTAGAGGATCGCAAGAATCAAGTCAAGATATGAAATACAAAGAAGCAAAAAACACCCAACCGGAAAAGCAAAAAGCAAAAAGAATCCAAAAATATGAAGACAGTGTAAGGAGCCTCTGGGACAACTTCAAGCGTACCAACATCTGAATTATAGGGGTGCCAGAAGAAGACAGAGAGCAAGATATTGAAAACATATTTGAAGAAATAATGACAGAAGACTTCCCCTACCTGGTGAAAGAAATCAACTTACAAGTCCAGGAAGTGCAGAGAACCCTAAACAAAAAGGAATCCAAGGAGGACCACACCAAGACACATCATAATTAAAATGCCAAGGGCAAAAAACAAAGAGAGAATCTTAAAAACAGCAAGAGAAAAGCAGTTAGTTACCTATAAGGGTGCACCCATACAACTGTCAGCTGATTTCTCAACAGAAACTTTGCAGGCCAGAAGGGAGTGGCGAGAAATATTCAAAGTGATGAATAGCAAGAACCTACAACCAAGATTACTTTACCTAGCAAAGCCATCATTCAGAATTGAAGGTCAGAAAAAGAGCTTCACAGACAAGAAAAAGCTAAAAGAGTTCATCACCACCCAACCAGTATTATATGAAATGCTGAAAGGTATTCTTTCAGAAGAGGAAGAAGAAAAAGTAAAGATATAAATTATGAACAACAAATACATATCTATCAACAAGTGAATCTAAAAATCAAGTGAATAAAAAAATCTGATGAACAGAATAAACTGGTGAATAGGATAGAATCAAGGACATAGAAAAGGAGTGGACTGACAATTCTCAGGGGGAAAACGGTATTGGGGGTGCAGGAAGAGCCTGGACAAAAATTGTATACCTATGGAGGAGGATTTGGCGGGAGGGGTAAGGGCAGAGGGTGGGGTGGGAACTCGGAGGAGGAGACTATGGGGGGAAAAAAGAGGAACAGTAGTAATAATATGAACAATAAAGATAAAAAAAGAAAAAAAAGAATTAGAAAGGGAACAATAAAAAAGCCCATAGAAAGTAGAAGGAAGGAAAAATTTAAGATTAGAGTGGAAATAAATAAATAGAGACCAAAAAACAATACAAAAGATTGATAAAATCAATAGCTGGTTCTTTGAAAAGACACACAAGATTGATGAACCTCTAGCCATATCCATCAAGAAATAGAGAGGACCCAAATAAAAACGAATAAAAAATGAAAGAGGCGAAGTAACAACTGACCCCCACAGAAATACAAAAGAACATTACAAAAAAAACAACACCATGAACAACTATATTGTGACAAAATGGACAACCTGGACAAAATGGACACAGTTCTAAACAAATACTAATCTTGCAAAACTCAATCAGGAAGAATCAGAAAACTTGAATAGGCCTATAACTACTGATAAAATTGAAGCATTAATTAAAAACAAAATCCAGCCCTGACCGGTTTGGCTCAGTGGATAGAGCTTGGCCTTCGGACTAAAAGGTCCTGGGTTCGATTCCGGTCAAGAGCATGTACCTTGGTTGTGGGCACATCCCCAGTAGGGGGTGTGCAGGAGGCAGCGGATTGATGTTTCTCTCTCATCAATGTTTCTAGCTCTCTATTCCTCTCCCTTCCTCTCTGTAAAAAATCAATAAAAAATATATATTAAAAAAATAAAATAAAAAAATAAAAACAAAATCCAGGAAACCAGTGCCCTGGTCTGGGTGGCTTCACAGGGTTGTTTTACCAAACATTCAAAGAACTAACACCTATCCTTTTCAAACTATTCCAAAAATTCCATGATGAAGAAACACTCCCAACCTCTTTCTATAAGGCTAATATTAGCCAAATTCCAAAATGAGATAAAGACACTACAAAGAAAGAGAATTACAGGCCAATATTCTTAATGAGCTAAAATTCTCAAAACAATTATCAGCAAATCCAAATCCAAATCCAATAATGTATTTAAAAGATCATACTCCATGATAAAGTGGGATTTATTCCAGGGATTCAAGGCTTGTACAATATTCACAAATCGATAAAAGTGATACATCACATAAACAAACTAGAAGACAAATGTCATATGATTATACCATTGACACAGAAAAAGAATTCAACAAAATCCAACAACCTTTTTTGATAAAAATTCTCAGCAAAGTGGGAATAGAGGGACCAAACCTCAACATAATAAAGCCATATATGACAACCCTACAGTCAAAATCATACTCAATGGAAAAAAACTAAAACCATTTCCCCTAAGAACAGGAACTACACAGGGACGTCCATTTTCTCCACTCATATTTAGTGTAGTACTTGAAGTCCTGACCACAGTGATCAGATAAGAAGAAAAAATAAAAGGTATCCAAATTAGAAAGGAGGAAGTAAAACTCTCATTATTTGCAAATGACATGGTATTGTACATAGAAAATCCTAAAGAATCTATCAAAAAACTTCTAGATTTAATAAATGAATTTTACATTTTATCAGGATATAAAATTAACACCCATAAATTGATAACATTTTTACACACCAATAATGAACCTTGAGAAATAGAAACTAAACAAAAAATCCCATTTATCATTGCAACAAAAAATTAAGGTAATTAGGAATAAACTTAACCAAGGAGGAAAAAGACCTGTACTTGGAAAACTACAGAACATTGAAATTAGAGATAGAGGAAGTCATAAATAAATAGAAGAATATACTGTTTATGGATTGGTAGAATCAACATCATTATAATGCCTATACTACCCAAAGCAATCTATAGGTTCAATGCAATCCCTATTAAAATACCAGCAGCATATTTCACAGACCTAGAACAAACACTCCAAAAATTTATATGGAATAAAAAAAAATATCAAATAGCCACAGCAATCCTGAGAAAATAAAAACAAAGTAGAGAAATCACAATACCAGATATGAAATTATACTGCAAAGCCATCTTAATCAAAACAGCCCGGTACTGGCACAAGAATAAGCATATAGATCGATGGAACAGAACAGAGACCACAGAAATTGACCTATGCCATTATGTTTAATTAATATGACAAAGGAGGCAAGAGCATAATATAAAGATAATCTCTTCAATAAATGGTGTTGGGAAAACTGGATAGTTACATGCAAAAAAATGAAACTAGACCACCAACATATATACTCACAGCAATATGTTTATTAATACATCTCCTAGGGCAAAGGCTAAGGAGAAAATTAATAAATGGGTCTCTATCAAAATAAAAAGCTTCTGCATAGAAAAAGAAACCATCAACAAAGTGAAAAGAAAGTCCACTTGATAGGAGAACATATTTGCCATGATACAAATGATAAAGGGTTAATTTCCAAAATATATAAGGAACTCAAACAACTGAACAATCCAATTTAAAAAGTGGATACAGAACCTAAATACACATTTCTCCAAGAGACATATGAAAAATGCTCAAAATCACTAATCAAATGCATACTAGTGCATGCATGGCCCCTGGACACAGAGAATAGGATTGTGAGGGCCTGGGGTGAAGACAGGGGTGAACTGGAGGGGTTTAATGGGGGGGGAGGGGGACATATGTGATATTTTAACAATAAAGAATTACTTTTTAAAAAAGAGAGAAAGAAAGGGGAATCCTAGTACACTGGTGGTGGGAATGCACAATAGTGCAGCCACTGTGGAAAAGACTATGGAGTTTCCTCAAAAAATTAAAAATGGAAATGCCATTTGACCCAGTGATCCCACCTTTGGACTATATCCTAAGAAATCTGAAACACCAATCAGAAAGATTGTATGCACCTCTATGTTCATAGCAACACAATTTACAATCCTATCTAATAAAAGAGTAATATGCAAATTGACCATCACAAGATGGCTGCCCCCATGTGCTCAAAGATGGCCACTACAAGATGGCCAGCAAGGGAGGGCAGTTGGGGGGACCCAAGCCTGCAGGGGAGGACAGTTATGGGGCACCCAGGCCTGCAGCAGAGAACAGTTGGGGGGGACCCAGGCCTGCAGGGGAGGGCTGTTGGGGAGGAACCCAGGCCTGTGGGGGAGGGCAGTTGGGAGAGACGTAGGCCTGCAGGGGAGGACAGTTGGGGGGGGACCATCCTGGCAGGGGTCGGGCAGTTAGGGGCAATCAGGCTGGCACAGGAGCAGTTAGGCATTGATCAGGCTGGCAGGGGAGTGGTTAGGGGCAATTGACTGGCGAGAGGTGAGGAGCCAGCAGTCCTGGGTTGTGAAAGGGATGTCTGACTGCCCGTTTAGGCCCGATCCTACTGTGGGATCGGGCCTAAACGGGCAGTCAGACATCCCTCAAGGGGTCCCAGATTGGAAAGTGTGCAGGTTGGGCTGTGCACGAATTTTGTGCACCAGACCTCTAGTAGCTAACATTTGGAAAAGACTGAAAAGCCCATCAGCAGATGAGTGGATAAAAATCTGTGGTACATTTACACACTGGAATACTATGCAGCGGTAAAAAAGAAGAAACTCTTATAATTTGTGACAGCATGGGTGGACTTGGATAGTATTATGCTAAGAAAAATGTCTATCAGGAAAGAGAGGAGGGAGTCAATGGGATACAAAACAACAACAAAAACAGAGGGGACATATGTAATACTTTCAACAATAAAGATAAATTTGAAAAAATAAAATAAAGAGGAAAAAATGTTCCCCAAATTCAAGGACTCAGAATACTATCCACATCAGGCCTTACTGAAGCATTCCCCCAGAAAACAAAATTCCACCGAAAGATAAGAGAAACTTCAGTCAAAAGACTGGGGTGAACACTGTTTAACAGCTGAACTAGCATTAAATCAAGGTCTAACTTAAAGGTTATAATATAAAATGTAAATATGAGCATTATATTTATTATATTTTCACTATTGGGGTTATTTTAAAAATTATAGTCATAATTTCATCACCTTGTTCATGTAGAAAAGCACCTAACATTTGAAGACATTCTGAAGTTCAGTGACTCCCAGAGTTCTGGAGACACAAGAACAATATGGTGAGGAGCACCTTCTGTGGACCAGGGCCCAGTGAGAGGGTCAGGTCAGGTGGATGGCCTTAGGCCTGAGATCCAGGAGTGGAGAGGTAGGAATGTAGAGCTGAGAGTCTGATGCCAACTTGCAACAAAAGGCATTTATTAATGGTAAGGTAAATAGAAAGTGACCATCTTACAGGGGGAAAAAAAATGAAACATTTCATATTTTAGAAAAAAATAGACCTCCCATCATCAATGTTATTTATTCACATAATAAAATTAACTTTGCCATCATCATTTTGATTTTACTTATCTATTCTTAACTCTATCTCATAACATTTTAATAATACACACTTGGCATGAGTTTAGACACCAAATAATTCATATATATCAAATACCATCCACAGTTATATCTACCTCGGGTACAATGACCTACACTTTTTTTATAACCTGAGCTTACTTTTTAGGAACCACTTCTTTCCTTTCTGCACTCCTTCATATCTTATTCACAAGCTAGTATAGTTTGTGCATATAAAAATAAATCATCAGTATTTGTACAAGTGAACTAAGCATATCTATAATAATAAAAGGGTTATATGCTAATTAGACTGGGAGACCTTCTGGACGTCCTTCTGGACAAAGCCATGGTGGTGGGGCTGAAGCAGAGGCAGTTAGGGGCAATCAGGCCAGGAGGGGAGGGCA